>JAPEVF010000115.1:63471-105386 GCA_029747585.1 Pleurotus djamor | reverse complement strand
CGATGGTCAACCAGGAGGAAAGAGTACGACGATTCCAGCAACAGACCTCAGCGAGATTGATGGAGTAAGAACCGCCGAGTTGGACGGTCCAGCGGAAGGCCATGACCCGAAATGTGTCCACAATGGCAGCAGGAAGGCGCTGGAGAGATGGTCGCTTGCGGGTGCCATCTGACTTATGCGCCTTTCGAGGAAACACGAAAACAGAGAGCAGGGAAACTATATGGAGAACAGATACCAGGGCGGTGAACGCAGCCATAATCCAAAGAAGGCGGCGGGGGAAGTCATGAGCTTGTTGGATGCGAAGGATTCTATCGGGGTCGACTTTCTGAGTGGTAATCGTCACATCCACGACTGGGTGCGGACGTAACCCTTCAACAGGCGTGGCGTTCATCTTGCGACCGGGAAGGAAGCTGGGATGCAGGACTCAGGCTCGTTGACTTTATACATTTCTAGAGAACGTAAGATGTCATATTAACAACCCAGGCTCTAAGGATATGCCACCTGGTCAATAGAAGTAACCTAAACAGCGGGATTAGAAGAAAATTGATATGCTGGGGGTGGGGTTATCAGATAACGAATATGAACTAAGAATAGACCAGCGTACTGTAAACGGGGATGAAGAAATGTCGTGTTCAACGGATGCACATGGTTACGACGAAGGTGTAACCAAAAGTGAGTCTGTCGCTCCCAGGATGACGCTTACTGTAAAAAACGAGGCCAAAAGGAAGCACTGAAGAATGGGATATGCTGTTACAAGCGAAGGTGATCAAGGGAATTATCTGATAAGATATAGTCATGGGAGGCCGCGATTTCGGCTTACCTGCGGGCAAGGCTACCAAGGATCAACTTTGCATATTAGAGAAGAATGAGGACACTGAGCGTCCAGACTCTTGGTTCAGTGGACGTCATCACCAGCCAGGGCTGTTCTTATGAGGGTCACACCTGGTAGTGAGCGGATCGATCACCGCTTGGATATTTAAACTTGCGCACCTTTAAGTACAACCTTTGAACAGAGGACTTCGACCGTATTCGTCGCTAGTCCAGCTGTGTATTCGCTGAACGTGGCGGTGAAGGTAAGGCGTTGGCATTACGATGGGAAGAAGGAGTCCTGCTGCAAAAGCGAGGGGGTAGTTCGAGTTGGCCAATTGATCATTCCTTCACACGCAGAGGTGAATTACTGGAAGGCAGACATTTACGTATCACCCGAAGTGTGCTGCCCGTAGCATCGTCGGGTGGGCAGGGCCGTTTGGAGCGCCCCAAGGACGCTGACATGCGCAGGCTACCGCATCGGATTGGTATGGTTTGAGTTACGCTGGCATCATCAGCATCGTCACTATATGATCGTTGTTGATAGAGATTGGTTTGAACCGTCCCTCCAAAACCCGCGCGGCGGAATCTCACTCCCATATGTGTGCTCGACAAGGATTAGGATCGGAGTGGCGTTGATAAGGCATCCACGGGTAGCTCATATGTTTGGTGTCCAAGCTGGAAAATAGCGAGCCTGGGATGAAGGTCGGATTTCAACGGTGGCAAGGTGTCCAAATGGTGAAAAAGTGTACCCGAGCATCTAATGTAACGATTAATTGCTCCAATATTTGTAAGAAGATAATCTCTCTGTCATTACCTGTCTGCATACCTGCGTTGTAGTTGGTATCAAAAGATGTGAGCAAGATGTGATGGCGAATACCTCAGGAACCCTCCAGTCCCCCTGTGTCACGTGTCTGGCGCGTGCGCGAATCCATTGTCCAAGAACCCAAGGGTTCGCGTTGCTTTGTTTTTCAGGAATCGCTGCCGTCAAGAATTTTGCCAGCGAGCATGCCCGCTCGCACATTTGAAGAAACTGGTGACGACTCTATGAAACAGCTTCTCGACTCTATTCACCGCATATTCAACGAAGCCCAGGACTCTGTCACCAACCATCAAAAGAACTGCACTCATCTATACAAAATCCATGCAGAAGCCGCGACTTTTGTGGAGACCGTGAAGAGGAAGGGGAGAGATTCTTTCAAGAATGTTGGGGAGACGGCGTTCTCCAACACGTTTCTTTCTATGATGCTGAGATGTCTCGAGTGTAAGAAAGGAGTTAAACCAGCGGACAACGTTGTCAAGTTTGTGGGGGCATACATCAAGCATGTGAATGGAAAAGGCGAGCTCTTTACCCTACGGTACCCTGCTTGACTTCTGATTGACTTTTACTAGCCTTGGAGGAGCGGCAACAAACGAAGGATGACACAGAGACGAGAGCCTTTCGCTTCACCACGAAGCTGCTGAGAAAGCTCCTCGAGGGGTTCGAAGCCAAAGACAAGAATGTTCGCTATCGCGTTCTGCAGTTTGTGACGGAAATGGTTGCGCATCTAGGCGAACTCGAGTACGTCGTTGTCTTCAATGCCCGTGTCAAGTCCTCTTACGACAAATACTTCAGTGCCGATGATTACACGGCTCTCCACCAAGCATTGCGCGCCAGAGTCTATGACAAGGAGACCCCCGTACGCGTCCAGGCAGTCATCGCCCTCTCGCGCCTCGTCGAATCCGAAGACCCTGAGGAAGTACCCACTGATGAACTCAGTGGTTTAGAGATGATTGTTCAAGCTTTGTCCGAAGACCCTGCACCCGAAGTGCGGCGAGCAGCCTTGCTCAACCTCCTCGTCGATAGGGAGACTTTACCGTATATTCTGGATCGCATGCGGGACACGGACCTCACAATGCGGAAGATGGTGTTTTCGAACGTGTTGGCGTCGAATATCAACGCGCGAAATGAAAAGGGTGACGTTGTGATAGGTCCTACCCATCCACGTACAATGACGATCAAGCAGAGAGAACAAATCGTGAACGAGGGTTTGGGCGATAGGGACACTCACGTCCAAGACGCCGCATCCATGTTGATGTGCAGATGGCTTGAGTCCGTTCCGTGTGTAGTAGTGAAGCCAGATGAAGCCACGCCTGCAGATCCTCTGAAAAAAGAAGAAAACGAAGGCAGCGTGGACCCTGCTGCTTTGACCCTCCGAGGGAGTCTGCTCAATTTCCTCGGTTTATTCGATTTGGGTGAGGGTACTGTCGCCGACAAAGCCGTCATGAGTATCTTCAGGACAAGACCAGAGATCTTGAGGTCGCTTGACTTCAGCGGAGGTAGAACCATTGCCTGCACACATTTCGGGATATTCACTGACCGCCATATAGACGACTATTGGGAAAAGCCCAGCTCCGAAACGGTTTCTCTCGTCCGTATTTTTGTTGACTACTGCAAGAAGGACAAACTACATGCGCGCCTTGAGAACACTTTGCCTGTGATTGATACCTTGGTCCGCCGTCTCCAAAGGGCGTATAATTCCCTGGAGCCAGAGGACCCCGACGCAGCAGTTGTCATTGACTTGACCGATGATGTCAAGGATGGCGATGAAGACGAACGGACTGAAAAAGAGCTCATCATCGTTGAGATGCTCAGGCTCGCGACACAACTGGACTATGCGGACGAGATTGGGAGGAGGAGGATGTTTTCACTTGTCCGTTCGTACCCAATTTCTTCTTTGTTCTCTTCCTTCATCTTGCTCACATTGTACCAGGACAAATGATGGCTCAGAGGGCTTTGCCATCCTGTCTATTGGCACCTTCCTTGGATCTCCTGCGAGAACTTTCAAACAGCGAGAGTGACTTAATTCGTTTGGTCACTGAGACGATAAATGACCTTCGGATCGCCCCTGATGTGGAAGAAACTGAAGCGCCTGCAGTGCGTAACATCCTTTTTTTCATTTGCGTTACATTTACATCCATCTATTGATCAGCCACCAAGTTCTGATGATCTCCAAGCGACTCCGGTGGCTACCAAGCCCCCACGAGTGACACTCAACGGCCGGGATGATCTTGAAAAGGACGATATCGACACTAGATGTCTACTTCTCTGCATTGGCATGTTAGAACGCGTAAACGGGGTGTGTAAGATGTTCATCGTCCTCGTGCTGTCTCACATTTCTTGATTCAGACTTTAGAGAACAATTCCACTCTTGACGGTGTTCTGCACGACTTGATTGTTCCATCGGTCCTGAGAGAACACGTAGACTTCCGGGAAAAGGGATTAGCGGCCCTCGGTCTGTGCAGCTTGATTTCCCCCGTTCGTCATGTTTTCCTCCCTTTGATTTCCTTACCTTCATTGACGATGCCGTCGCTTACTGCAGAAGCTAGCAAAAGACACATTCGAACTCTTCGTCAAACAGTTCAAGTCGAAGAACCCCACCGCCCTGAAAATTCGTCTCAAGTCGCTCATTTTTGACATTGTAATGACTTATGAGTCTCAGTTTCTCAATGATAAAAAAAACGCGTACGTAGCTGATATCGTGTTACCGATTCACCCCATTGATGATGTCTGTTGAAGGAGGAGACCCAGGCTGCCCTCCTTTATGGCCTCCAAGAAACAGGTTTCTCAGAGGCATCTTCGAAAGAAGAAGATACCTTACAGGCGCTTATTTGCATGGGCCTGGCAAAACTAATCCTGGCCGGGATGATAACTGACCTGACGGTACATTCAACATTTTCTATCGTACGAGTCTCCTCATCTCAACCCCTTTAGGTTCTCGGGCAGCTGGCCCATTGTTATTTTTCATCGGATACTTCAGACAACCAAGAGCTCAAGCAGTGTCTTGCTTACTTCTTCAGTGCCTACAGCTCCGTTTCGTCTGAAAACCAAGATAATCTTCGGCAGGTTCGCACCGTAGCTTTCCCTCCCTTTTTCGCCTATTCAACACTGTAACTAGATCTTCATGAGCACGATCAAGAAATTCAGTGCCTTGCGACAGGAAATAGACGATCCCGACGACCTGGTGCCTGTAATGACGATAGCTTTGATGATGCTGGAATGGATGAACCCTAACAGGCTTAAGTGTGGTGTTCATTTGGTCCCAGCGCGCTCGTCTAACATACTTCTTGTAAGCTCGGGCTCTAATCAAACCATCGATGAAGAGATACACCTCAAGCTCGCCAAGAACATACTGCATGACCTTGCTGATTCCAAGTCGGAGCTTACCAGTGCGTATCATCACGAATCTCTTCCACGCTCGTTTGGTCCAAACAATATTTCTTTCAGAGGAAGATATCAAAGCCTTGACACAGTGTTTCTTGAAACTTTATCTTCCCGATGAAGCAGACCTACTCACGCTTCGGACTATACGAGTCTTTCTCAATGCGTTGACGACGGTGTGTGACTTTCCCTTTATTTATAGTGAGCTCACTCGACTAAGCGTCTCCTCACATCTCTAGCGCCGGCCTTTCAAGGAAGCTGCGATCAAGAATGCCATCTTGAAATTTGAAAACATCTTCTGTGCGAAGTATGCGGATTTGGTGGACGGTTTTACGGAAGCAGAGTACCGCAAACTGGTCGAACTTGAGGACCTCTTTGAGTATTTGGATGATGTTATCCCCCTCGACGAAGGAGGGTCGGATTTGGATGTCAAACCATACATAGGAAAGAAGCGGTAAGCCTCCCATTCCACGAATGGAGTCTTGTTGGTCGTCTAACTTTTGTATAGGCGGTCCACTAGTATAATCAGCACGACTACTGATCGTGGTGATGCCACGTCTGTAGCCACAAGCAGGAGTACCAGGTCAAGAACCGGAGCCAAGTACGCTGATGTCTATCATGTATAACGCATCTCGATGTGCTCACTTCTTGCTCTCAGGAAACCTCGAATCTCACACACAGACTCTGACTCAGATGACGAAATCCAAGAAATCCCCCCCTCCTCCCNATGCGATCAACCAGACCCCAGAGAGCGGCGTATGTTCCACCTCTCCTCATTCGTTACATGCATATTCACTTGTGGCTCTTAGTGCGTCTAAACCTAAGGAAGTCATTGAGATTAGTTCAGACGACGATGAACCTCCAACGCCTGTCCCAAGAAGACAGAGGCGTTCCCCGAGGTACTTGCATTAATTTACAGCAGCCAATGTGATAAGCTCACCACTTTCCTTATCAGTATCCAAGTCAAAGCAGAATCTGGTGATCCCAATTCCTTCGTAAGACGTGCTTTCGGAAGTACTGCCACAGGGAACGACTCGCTCATGGACGATGATTCCGAAGAGGAAGACGAAGTCAGCGGGATTTTGGGAGGACACTCCGATGATTGAACTACTTTGGAGGTTCAACGTCGTCCGTTGAACGATGTTCAATCTATTATTTACATACCATTTCTTGTAGTATTTGTAACCTATTATGACCTATTGTACGATACGAATGTTCGGGTGTAGCTACTTATTATTGGTATAAGTAGCGCAAATAAATAATGTAACGAATGTCTGACGAAGAAAGCGACTGCACAGAGAATCGTACGACAGATCATGATGGATGGGCAATGGAGGTGTGCCATCTAGCCAAAAAAGGGTCCATTGACAACATGTAGAGGCCCTTGACCATGGTCAGGCTTGGAGCTATAAATTGGGGGTGGAAACTCGACCTCGTCCGAACCCTGATTAGAGGGGTTTTGATAGTTGAGGCGCGAGATGTGAGCCTTCTCTGAGGATGCCGACGAAATACTGCTCTCTGATGAACGGATACTACTCCCGCCTAATGCTCCAGCACGATACGCGCTAGGCGAGGACGGCCGTGAAATCGACACCATCGAGGATCCCAGAGAGTCATGCTTTTCCTTGTCAACGACTACTACCTGTGGATGATCTAGGACAGACACAAGGTGCCTGGTAGAGGAAGAGCGAGACGGAGGGATGATAACTCGAGCAGGATCCTGAGCAAAGAACCTGGACAATGGCCGGGTGACCGAAACGATCCTTTTGGAAGCTCTGTACTCGGAGTTGGACGCGTATTGGTATTTCTCGTTGTCAGAGTACCATGCGGGTGTTCTGGAGCGCCGTCGTTTGCGGATACAGATGAAGAGGAAGTATATGATGGCGACGACGGTAAGGGTTACGCCAACTGAGACAACGGCAGCTTCTGCAATTACAGTGGCTTTTTCACTCTCATCGCTCTGAGATTCATGCCTGATGCGAAGGGTAGAAAATATGATGAGTACATGGCAATTTATCCGGAACGGAATGAAGAGGGAAATGAAGATTTAACGTACGTATAAACAACATAATCAAGGATGATTGAAGAATTCACAGTATTTCTCCCGCTCTGGATGGCGAGTGTGTGGAGACCATTCGGAATGGAGGCGTTCGCGTACACAGGGACATCGAATTGCCAGGCTTCTTCGCTGGGTATTGCCCCTCGCAGGAAGGATCCAACCTGGACGTCGTCAAGGAGGAATACCATATCCGTAGCGACGGTAGACGTTGGTCCGAGGATACAATAAATGTACACCGCGCTCCCTATGGACCGATATTGGTATTTAGACTTCCGGAAGAAATTGAGATGCAGCCTCACCAGTAAACGATACAGACGCGATAGGTGCAGGACCTTCTTCGGGAATAGCATTGTATGTCACTTCATGCCAGGTTCCCGCGTAAGCCCTGCTCGAATCAAGTTCCGCAGAACAGGTCCGGCAAGGGATACCGCCACTACCCAACGACCATTGCGGGGAGTATCGAAAGCTGAAACTCCCAAGGGTATCATCGATGGTGCTGTTAACCAAGGAAGCCAAANGTTCCAGAGATGAAGAAAGAACCGAAAAGCCAAGACAAAACGAGCGTGGATAGAGTGAGCATTGTCCAAGGTGTTCTAGATGACAGAGTGTAGAGCAATGGGGTGTTACGAGAGTTATTCTCAAAGGGAAAATTGTTGACCAACCTCGAGAAAGGAGCGGA
Organism: Pleurotus djamor; assembly: GCA_029747585.1. Taxonomy (NCBI): domain Eukaryota; kingdom Fungi; phylum Basidiomycota; class Agaricomycetes; order Agaricales; family Pleurotaceae; genus Pleurotus; species Pleurotus djamor. The sequence continues at coordinate 97,640 of JAPEVF010000115.1, read as the reverse complement.
AGGAAAGAAAACGGCCGTCCAGTCCTTCGTCAATCCAGCGTTGGATCAGTGCCTTGCGTAACGAGATGACGACCGAGGATAAGGCGCCCGAGAACGAAGGGAGAAGAAGAGAAAGAAAATAGGGTGAAAACCCAAGCTCCAGCTCCAGTAAAAGTACCAAAAATTGGCCAGCCAAGTTGACAGATGAAGGAAGAAAGAAAGGGATTGTTGAAAGTTGGGCGGCGGCGCTGGACGTAGAGGCCCATCCAAGTGTGAGAGTGTGACCCACCGCAACCTACAGCACCGGTCAATGGTACTTAATTGTGATAGGTCACTAATGGCATCGCTCTCGTCAGTATAAAGATAGAAATCCCGTGGAAAATTGCCACTGGAAATCACTTACCAGGAGGCGGTGGTCGCAACGCCAACGCCAAGTTGTCCGTGTCAATGATTGCCTGCGTACCTACCGCGGGAATAGATCAATGATGCATGTGTCTCGAAGGAGTTCGTTGACTTACCAAGATCGACAGTAGACAAGACATGGTATCGGGGCTGGTGTCAACCCGAAGCATTATGAACATGAACTCAGTGACTTGCAGGTTCCCAACGCGTCCAAAACGCGTCACTGAGTCCCAGCGAGATGTCTTGAATACCGTATTGATGGGAAACACGACGAGGACCAGTAACGGGCGGTGGCGAGGCATTGTGATGGCAGAGTGAGAAACACGTACGTATCAGGCGAGGAACGTCGAGGATGACTGGCGTGGCGGAACAACAGAACTCGTGAAGGTCTACGCCGTTTGGACTTGGGCAGGATGACCGTGAAGTGCATGATCCTGGGAACCAAGCCCGTCGCGCGTCTAGCTAATCCTTCGGGTGTTCTGTACAAAAAAAAATGAAGAAAAACGCCTCGAGAAAAGGGAAGGGTAAGAGGAACAGAGAACCGAGTGACGCACAAGGAAACATCGAGGTTGGCGTTGTACATACGGTGGATCATCGGAGACAGGAACCGGACCAGAAAGAAGTGGGCTCTGTCGGGAGATTTCTCAGAGATGCAGGCGACAAACGCCATCCAACAGTCGGCCAGAGCATTCTCCTGATAGTCAGGCTCGAGCCAATTCCTCCAGAACTCCAAGTTGGCTCGAACGCTGGCTTGGTAAGTTGTAACCGATATCCTCTATCCTCCTGATAGTAAGAGGTTGGATGTCGCACCAGCTTGTACTTGACTGAGCCCAGGTAACAGACCCGTTGAGGCTCTGAAAGCTTGCGAAAACCATGGCCGCCGCGTCACATACATCGACCAGCGAAGTTGTGATCGAGTTTCAAATTTCAATGTTTGTTTCTTACCACAAATGAGCGACACTGGTCTCAACTCTCCCGAAACATCCCGTCAGCCTCAACGGTTGCCGGAAATCGACACTCGCCCAAACCCTTCCGACCCAGAAGAGCAAGCGTTGTTTGACCAGCCGATGATTCAATCCTTCCAGTCATGGGGACCTACATCCGAGAAGACGCACTGTCTTTATCCTTTTTCTTGCGTTTTCGATACGTTACGCCAGCTGGATCGGGATGCATTCCCTGAACACTTGCGACAACACGTCCAGGATACCGTCTCAATCTTACAGTGGCTCTCCTCACCAGATCTCTTCGATGAGGCCAAATCCATCGTATTGACCGCCATCCAGCAGCGCAACCTGGATCTCATACGTTCTGCACGTGCGTCATCGTCCCTTCTGTGTGCTAGCCTGCATAATCACCTACAATCTCCTTAGAATTCTATCAGCCACCGACGAAGACGGTCTCAGATTTCGTTGAAGACTCGGTTCTTTCCGAAATCCGAACAAGAACGGCACACAGTAAATGCCTGGCGAACAGATTTCAAGGGCGATTGAAGGCGGGGAACGGTTGAAATGTATATTGGAGAAGTACATGAGATCGGACCCCGTCAACTATTATGCACGCTTCACCACTTTCTGTCAGTCATCTGGGACGGGAAAGTCTCGCATGGTGAACCAATTGCAACTAGGGGGCCACGTTGTAACCGTCCCTGCTTGCCTTGCTGACGAAACTAGCGACCGTACGTGATTGTGTGTCAACCTGCATGTTTGCGCGGCGTTGATATTTCCTCCCAATCTGCAGCGTTTCCCCCGCGAGATAAGCCCGCTTGCGGTTTTCTCGTCACAGATGGCACACTCAACGCCCAATCCTACATCAAACGCACACAGGCCTTCTTTTATGGCATGTTCACTGTGGCCCACCGGAGGCTTCAGGGGCTCGATACTAACGGTACATTTCCTGTTTTGCGGCGATGGACGATTTGCCTCATCTTGTCATTCTAGCCCCACTGGCATCGACATTCCAAGATTTGATGACCTCTGGCATGCAGTTCGGAAAGCACAATCCGTATCGTATCAGGTTTTTCGAAGAAGTTGTCGAATGTGCTACTGATGTAAGTATGAGTTTTTGTTCTGCATCCTCCTGGACTAATGCTTCTGCAGTTTCTACACCGTTCAACATCTGCGTCACATGCCACCGCTAATAGTCCAATCACATACACGCTGCCAGGTAGGTTTATGAAATTTATGCATCACTCCCTATCTGATTCCTCGCTAAAGGCGACTCGGAGGACACCATAGTCACGGCTGGATCCAAGCTCGTTGAATTTATCCGCGCTCGCCAACCCCTCTATCAGTCTCCGCTCACCCTCCTTCTCTGCTTTGACAAAGCCCATCCCTTACTCCGTCATAGGTCCGGCTGGACGCCCTTCTTTGAACTACGGCGCTCCCTCCGGAAGATTCTCCGACTGCAAATCTTTACATTATTCCTCTCAACCACTGGATCCTTCTATCATTTTACGCCGCCTCCCGTCGTTCATCCGTCTAGTAGATTAATCACAAAACAGTTACGCTTCTACAGATCAATTACCGCTGTTGATTTCGATATCCTCGCCAAGAAAGTCAAGCTGGCTGAAGAGCCCAGTTTGCACAAGCTCGCTTCCACGGATTTTATTGCCCATTTGGGACGACCTCTGTGAGTCCATCTAATTGTCACACCCGTATGTTACTGATGCGACCATCCTCAAGGTTTGGCACTCGCTATGATATGAAAGGCCACCATGCAACGGGAGGTCAATCCCGAATCCTTGGCCTGGCGAAAGACAAACTTCTATGCTCCAGTGACTTTGACTCTACAAATCCATCGCAAACGTTGGCTTGCCTCGGGATCCGGCTTGGCCTTGTTTTTTCTTCGCAAGAATCAATCTTGGGAGAAACGCGAGGTCGAGCGCAAGCAGGTCGAGCGCCATATGCGACTCTGCTTGGCCTTCGATCCTACCGCCCTTGTCCTTGAGACCATTAGTCCTTCCGAGCCTTTGCTTGCTGAGGCCGCGCGTGACGTAATGCGTGACAAAACATTTGCTCCCTCCCTTGCTCTGTCATCGCACATCACGAATTCCAGTATTGACATTGGCATGCGCGGAGAAATGATTGCTGCCTTATGGTGGATTCTTGCCCGGGACCAGGCCGTTGCTGCTCAGGTTGATTTGCCTCCAAATGCCGGACCGCCTTCGACTGAGAACGACGGTTTCCAGGCGGGGCGCATCGTGGAGGTTCCAGACCTTTTGAAAGCCCTCATCGACGATAATTCGCACAACAGAGTGCTTTCTGCTCGTCCGTTTGCTGTGGCAAGGGACGAGGAGAGGGAGAGGTCTTTGCAAGACGCCTTTTCAGGATGCTACGTCTACTTCAATCATTTTGTGCGGGTTGTGGACAGGAATACCCTTGACCAAGACCACCTTTGGCGGGTGTTTTGTCGAGGCGCTGCTATAATCTGCGTAGTCGACCAGCAAGGGATTGACATCCTCACTCCTATCTTGCGCGGATACATCCTCAAGAAAGAGAACATTGGCGTGATCCTTATCCAGGTTAAGAATGACAAGCGCTACGGTAGCAAGCTAAATGGTCGGCTATTCGATGCTATTAACCCACAAAGATTAGGGTTGTGCGCTCGTGAGCCCGGTCATCAGATCCCCATCATCCGTGTCGTCATGGCTCTTGCCTCTGAATTTCCAGCTGTTCAACCAAGGACACCACCAGCCAAACGTTCTAAACGACTTCAAGCGGCCAAGTATACTGCTTACGATTTATGGCTTGCCGGCCGTACTGCAGACACCTACAAACCGATAGCTGGTGAGGCATCGGCCGTCTACGACGGCTTGCTCCGCGGCCTGGCCGCCAATTACGATCGTATTCCTCCTGAATTGTCTGAACCGCTCAGCTCCAAACTTGAGACCGTATATCGCCGGATGAATGCTGCTGCTGGTTATGACGCGGAATATTACGATTTTTATACAGAATATGATGATGAAAATGGAGAAGATGAGGACGCCATGGCACTTGATTAGGGCTTTCCTTATCGTTAAATAGTTTGTTTATCTAGCTGTAACGACAGGCTGTAATGTGACAGCCCCACCACACCTGGAAGCTATGTTGGTTCCCGAAGCTTCGAGCTTGACTGGTGCGGATTATGTCCGATGATACCTGGCGGCAGGCGTCACACTTCTTTGCTCATTGTCATCCAGCAAGTGACTGCGCAAGTGGAGACACAATAGCTGGGAGAAGAAAGAGAACGATAGGTGCCAAAACCAAGCTCCAGCTCCAGTAAAAGTACCAAAAAATTGGCCAGCCAAGTTGATAGATGAAGGAAGAAAGAAAGGGATCGTTGAACGTGGAAGTACCGAAGCCAACGTTCAATCTCCGACTGAAGTCGTTGGCGCCCAGCCTGAGCGCTTGGCTACCAAATTCTTTCCTGACTCCTTCCAACCCCATTCCCCTCGACGACGGCGACGATGGCCGGAAAACCTGGAAAAATCGACTACTCAGGGTACAACTACAGTGCTATCTCGTCGCTGGTGCTCACAGCCGACCGAACAGCACTTCCTCGTCGCGACAAGGAGCCCGATGGTGCTCCCACCACCCTGGTTGGTCGTATCGACCCCAAGGAAATGGGTTCACGCGTCCAGCGCCAGGCACCGAAGGATTTGGACAGGAAGAAGAAGAAGGCCTCGGATAAGCAAGACGCGGGGGAACGGCAAGCGAAGCGAAAGACTGAGGCTGCTGCTGCTGGGTTTGGGTATGCCGACATTATCGAGGCGACGCAGGATGTTGAGGGGCTCACCTATCGTCCTCGGACTGCAGAGACACGCGAAGTTTACGAGCTCATCCTCTCTTCCGTCCACCACTGCCTCGGCGACCAAGCCCAAGACATCATTCGCAGCGCTGCCGACACGGTTCTCGAGACCCTGAAAAACGAAAACATGAAGGACGTCGACAAAAAGCGCGAAATCGAAGAGGTTCTCGGTTCTATCGCAAACGATCAGTTCTCTCAGCTGGTCAACCTGTCGAAGAAGATAACTGACTATGGTGCTGAAGACGAGACCATGGCTGACCCGGACTTGGAGCGCAAGGAGGCTGAGATTGACGATGAAGTTGGTGTTGCGGTGGTTTTTGACGATGAAGAACAGGAAGATGAAGATGAAGAGGGCTTTGAGATTAGGGAGGACTCGGACAACGAAGAAAACGAGGAAGGAGCAGAAGAGGATGAGGCGGCTGGGGACGTAGGTGGTGCGGATGAGGAACTCGTCATCGGAAGCGCGTCTGTCAAGGACCGCAAGGCCAAATCCGACAAAGATCTCGTCTCTCCTCACGCCGTCGATGGATTCTGGGTCCAACGTCAGATATCTGAAGTCTACCCCGACCCTGTGACTGCAGCCGACAAGGCTGCCTCTGTCCTCTCGATCCTAGGCTCGGAATCCGGTCTCAGGGACTGCGAGAACCAGCTAATGGAACTCTTCGACTACGAAAGCTTCCACATTATCACCAAATTCCTCAAAAACCGCGACGTTATCGTGTGGTGCACCAAGCTCATGCGTAGCAATGCAGAGGAACGCGTGGATGTCGAGGTTGCGATGCGGGAGAAGGGGGTTGGCTGGATACTAAGGGAGCTGGCTGGGGATCGGCAGGCGAAAGCAAAAGCTGACGATGCCATGGACGTGGACGAGCCGAAGGCGACTGTACCCAAGACGGCTACCCTTGCCCCTGGTTCCACCGTCCAGCCGAAACGCACGCTTGACTTGGAGTCGATGGTCTTCAGCCAAGGCGGACACCTCATGACGAACAAGAAGTGCAAGCTACCCGAAGGCTCGTTCAAACGGTCGCGCAAAGGGTTCGAAGAGATTCATGTTCCCGCCCCTCCAAAGAAACCCGTCGTCGACGGTGAAATCGTCCCTATCAGCGACCTTCCTGCGTGGGCTCGGGATGCTTTCACGGTGAAGACCCTCAATCGCGTTCAGTCCAAGCTGTTCCCCATCGCATTTGGCACGGACGAGCCAATTCTGCTTTGTGCGCCTACAGGTGCTGGCAAGGTAAGCACCACTTTTACCTTCGTATTCTAATACCTGTGCTAACCTTTTGAAATCATAGACGAACGTCGCGATGCTCACCATCCTTAACGAGCTTGGGAAATGGCGTAATGAGGAGACCGGAGAATTTGCGCTGGATTCCTTCAAAGTTGTCTACGTCGCTCCCATGAAAGCTCTCGTCCAGGAGATGGTCGGCAACTTCAATGCCCGGCTGAACGTCTTCGGTGTCAAGGTTGGCGAGCTGACTGGAGACTCTCAGATGACCAAGCAACAGATCTCTGAGACCCAGGTCATCGTTACGACGCCCGAGAAGTGGGACGTTATCACCCGAAAGAGCACGGATACCAGCTACACCAATCTCGTCCGGCTCATTATCATCGACGAAATCCATCTTCTCCACGACGAGCGCGGTCCCGTCCTAGAGAGTATCATTGCTCGAACCATCCGCCGCATGGAACAAACCAACGAGTACGTCCGTCTTGTGGGTCTCTCCGCCACCCTGCCCAACTATCAAGATGTCGCAACCTTCCTCCGGGTGGACGAATCCAAGGGCCTGTTCTACTTCGACGCGTCATATCGTCCCTGTGGCCTGCAGCAGCAATTTGTCGGCGTTACGGAGAAGAAGGCCATCAAGCGGTACCAGGTCATGAACGAGGTCTGCTACGAGAAGGTCCTTGACCAAGCCGGCAAGAACCAAACCCTCGTCTTTGTCCACTCCCGCAAGGAGACCGCCAAGACCGCGAAATTCCTGCGGGATATGGCCATCGAGAAGGAGACCATAACCCAGTTCGTCAAGCCCGATGGTGCCGTTCGGGAGATTTTGACAGAAGAGGCCGGCAACGTGAAAGATGGCAACCTTCGAGACCTGCTTCCCTTCGGTTTCGCTATCCACCACGCTGGCATGAGTCGTGAGGATCGTGGGTTGGTGGAGGAGTTGTTCGCAGATGGCTCCGTCCAGGTGCTTGTTTGTACCGCCACTTTGGCTTGGGGTGTCAACCTCCCCGCGCATACGGTTATCATTAAAGGGACGCAGATCTATAACCCGGAGAAGGGTCGTTGGGTGGAGCTTTCCTCGCAGGATGTTCTGCAAATGCTCGGCCGTGCTGGTAGACCGCAGTTTGACACCTTTGGAGAGGGTATCATCATTACGAACCACTCTGAACTGCAGTATTACCTCAGTCTCCTCAACCAGCAGCTCCCTATTGAATCTCAGTTTGTCTCGAAACTTGTGGACAACCTGAATGCAGAGGTAGTCCTCGGTACCATACGCAACCGCGACGAGGCCGTGCAGTGGCTTGGATACACCTATTAGTGAGTACCTCTGAACCTTTTTTTTTGGTGCGCTGCCGCTCATGTTTCCTATAGCTATGTCCGCATGCTACGCTCCCCCGCTCTTTACGACATCAGCGTCGATTACCAGGAAGAAGATGGAGGCTACGTCCAAAAACGAGCCGACATCGTGCACTCCGCTGCTGTGATGCTGGAGAAATGTAACCTCCTCAAATACGAGCGTTCGACTGGTCGTTTCCAGAGTACGGAACTTGGCAAGATCGCGTCCCATTATTATGTTACGTATAACTCGATGGCCACGTACAACCAACATCTGAAGCCCACCATGTCTACGCTGGAGCTCTTCAGGGTATTTGCGCTCTCGAATGAATTCAAGCTTATTCCTGTTAGGCAGGAGGTAAGCATTCCCATCCATGTTTAATACCGCCGTCACTAAGGTCCTTGTAGGAGAAAATGGAGCTCGGCAAGCTCCTCGAGCGCGTTCCCATTCCCGTCAAAGAAAGTGTAGACGAGCCCACAGCGAAAATCAACGTTCTCCTTCAGGCATATATCTCTCAGCTCAAACTTGATGGTGTGTCCTTCGCATGTGTAGCCCCAACATTCCTGACTTCTTCCTCTCAGGCTTTGCGTTGGTCGCTGATATGGTCTACGTCCACCAGTCTGCCGGACGGTCAGTCGATTCCTTCTTCCAATTGTACATGCACCTGACAGCCCACTCCTCCAGCATCATTCGCGCCATGTTTGAAATCTGCTTGAAGCGGGGTTGGGCTATCCCCGCTAGAGCTGCGCTCGATCTCTGTAAGATGATTGACAAGCGAATGTGGAAGTCCATGACGCCTCTCCGGCAGTTCAAGGGTGTCCCAGCCGATGTCGTTCGTAAAGCTGAAGGGAAGCAATTCGTGAGTAGCCGCTGGTTATTGTTATGACTAATGGTAGAACTGATTAACGTCGCTTTAGCCTTGGTATCGTTATTTCGATCTGGTAAGTGTCCTTTTTTCAATCTGTTCTCCCTCAACTCCTGATAGTGTTGCATTGCCAGAGCCCCCCCGAAATTGGTGAACTCATCGGTATACCGAACGCTGGACGCCTGGTCCACAGGCTAGTGCACAACTTCCCAAAACTTCAGTATGTCTATGATATCTGTGACTTCGTTATGTCTTTTTCACTGACTTTGCCTTTTCAGACTCCAAGCCTCAGTGCAGCCCATAACACGTTCCCTCCTTCGCATCGATCTTTCGATCATGCCTGACTTCCGTTGGGAAGAGAAGATTCACGGCGGCGCTGAAACCTTCCATATCATGGTAGAAGATGTTGACGGAGAGATCATCCTCTTCCATGACTCTTTCATCCTCTACCAGCGCTACTCGGAGGTTGAACACAATGTGACGCTTACGGTACCCATGTTCGAACCCGTCCCACCGAACTACTACATCTCCGTCATCTCTGACCGTTGGCTGCACGCCGAAACCCGTCTCCCCATATCCTTCAAGCACCTCATCTTACCTGAGAAGTTCCCCGCCCCCACTCCCTTACTCGATCTCCAATCGCTCCCCCTGTCTGCTTTGCATAACAAGGAATTCGAAGCAATCTACTCGTCGACCATACAGACCTTCAATAAGATCCAAACGCAGGTTTTCCAAGCGCTGTACACAACCGATGATAACGTCTTCATTGGTGCGCCGACCGGGAGTGGTAAAACCATCTGCGCAGAGTTTGCCCTGCTCCGGCTGTGGAGCAAGCAGGAACAGCCTCGTGCGGTTTGCATCGAACCGTACCAAGAGATGGTAGATCAGCGTGTTGCGGAGTGGAGGCAGAAGTTCGGGAAGCTACAGGGTGGGAAGGAGATCGTTAGTCTTACTGGAGAGACTAGCGCGGACCTCCGTTTGCTTGAGAAGGGTGACGTTATCGTTTGTACGCCCAACCAGGTCCGTGTCCCTTCCAATCCTGTCACGATGTTACTGATTTCTTACACAGTGGGACGTCCTGTCGCGGAGGTGGCGTCAAAGGAAGAATGTCCAGAAGATTGGCCTCCTCATTGCGGATGAGGTCCAACTGGTAGGCGGTGAAGTTGGCCCAACCTACGAAGTGGTCATCTCTCGTACCCGTTATGTTGCCGCCCAAACCGAATTCAAAACTCGCGTTGTTGCATGTGGCGTTTCCTTGGCCAATGCTCGTGATCTTGGGGAGTGGATAGGTGCCCCGTCTCATGCTATCTTCAATTTCTCTCCTAGGTAAGTCTGCCATCCCYCTACGTGTTGTCATTGTCCTCATATGGTGTGTTCAGTGCTCGACCCCTTGACATGGATATTCACCTCCAGTCGTTCACCATCCCCCACTTCCCCTCTCTCATGATTGCCATGTCGAAGCCTGCCTATCTGGCTATTGTTGAGTATTCACCCACGAAGCCTGTCATCATCTTTGTCCCTTCGCGGCGGCAGTGTCGTATGTCCGTCGACGACATTCTGACACACTGCTCCGCCGATGACAAGCCAAATCGCTTCTTGAATATTGGGCTGGAGGAGCTGCAGCCCCACCTCGACCACATCAAGGATGAAGGCTTGGCTGAGATCCTCAAACACGGTATTGGATACTACCATGAAGCTCTTGATAAGCAGGATAAACGGATTGTCGAGCGTTTGTTCCAGTCTGGGGCGATCCAAGTACTCGTAGCGTCTAAGGTTGGGGTCTTCTTTTTCCTGGTTATCTCATTCTGACTGATTCCCCAGGACACGGCCTGGAGCCTTCCCGTCGCAAGCTACATGGTCATCATCATGGGCGTCCAGTTTTACGAGGGCAAGGAACACCGATACATTGACTACCCTGTCATGGATGTTCTCCAGATGATGGGTAAAGCCTGCCGACCGATGGAAGACGAGCGCAGCCGCTGCGTGCTTATGTGTCAGCAAACACGCAAGGACTTTTACAAGAAGTTCTTGGCCGAAGGCCTCCCTATCGAGTCGCACCTGCCTACACACCTACTTCACGACTATTTCCTGGCCGAGATTGCTGTCAAGACGATTGAGAATAAGCAGGACGCCATGGCAAGTACTCTCAACCCTATCTGAGTTTGCTGCGATACTCATTGTCACCATCCAGGATATCCTAACGTGGACCTACTTCTACCGAAGGATGACGCAGAATCCCAACTACTATAACCTCCACAACGTTAGTCACCAGCACCTGTCAGATCACTTGTCTGAGCTGGTCGAGACCACGCTCAGTGACCTCGTCAACTCGAAGTGCATATCAATTGGTACGTACTTCGTATTGTTTGTTATATCACCTCGCTTATGCTCCATTTAGAGGACGAGATGGACGTTTCCGCTTTGAACTTGGGCATGATCGCCGCCTATTATAATATTTCATGTATGTTCCCTACTTTCATCCTGTCGTACTGCCGCTCATTTCGTATAGATGTCACTGTGGAGGTCTACACCCTGTCGCTCAAGGAACGCACAAAACTCAAGGGCCTTCTTGAGGTTGTGTCGTCCTCAGCAGAGTTCGAGGTCATCCCCATAAGACGACACGAAGATGCCCTTCTGCGACGCATCTATGACCGTGTTCCAGTCAAGCTCGATCGACCCGACTTTGAGGCACCGCACTTCAAGACATTCCTCCTCCTCCAGGCGCATTTCTCCCGACTTCATTTGCCACCTGACCTCGCTGCCGATCAGGCATTGGTTCTGGAGAAGGTTTTGAACTTGCTCTCCGCGTGTGTTGATGTGATGTCGTCTAACGCTTGGCTGAGTGCTCTGGGGGCCATGGATCTGTCGCAGATGTGCGTCCAGGCGATGTGGGAAACCGATTCGCCGCTCAAACAAGTACCCCACTTCGAGCCCGAGGTATGTTGCATCCTGTACTGTAAACTCTTGGACTGTCGCTGAAACTTCCCTCAGGTTATCCAGCGGTGTAGGGAGGCCAAGATCGAGTCCGTGTACGATATCATGGAGATGGAGGACGACCAGAGGACACGCCTCCTACAGATGGACGCTAGACAGATGTACGTCTACCCTTTCCCTGTCCGTCTTCATCTTTACTGAGCATATTCTAGGCGTGACGTCGCAACCTTCGTCAACTCATACCCTACGCTTGATGTCTCTCACGAGCTAGAGAAGGGTGAGTATACGGCTGGTTCCCCCATCCTTCTGCGGGTCAACCTCTCGAAGGACGTCGATGAAGATGACGAGACGGATGACCAAGATGTCGTGGCGCCCTATTACCCCCACAAAAAGATGGCCAATTGGTGGCTTGTCGTCGGGGAGCCTACCACTCGGCAACTTCACGTCATCAAAAAAGTCACTGTCGCCAAGTCCCTCGCGGTCAAGCTTGAGTTCACGTTGCCCAAGGGCAATCACAGCCTCAAGCTATATGTCATCTGCGATTCCTACTTGGGTGCTGACCATGATATTGCTCTGGACACCATTGACGTCGCTGAAGGCGAAGATAGCGACAGTGATGAAAGCATGGACAGTGATGAGGACAATTAACTACTTTGTCTGTATATTTGTTCTGTACCCTCTTCGTCTATTTCTTGTACTGTGTAGAGTATCTTCATCATCATGTTTTTGTGCTTGCATCTCATATAATAATGTTTCATCAAAGCGATACATGTTACTGCGTTTTCTTTGCCTCAATGATATTCCATTTTTTCGCAACTCTTCGACTCGAAACATGCTGCCAGCCCACGAAATGATCCATCTCTGCACCAATGTCTCAGGAAACATGGACTGAACTCTACGCCCTAGACGAGCTCCACAAGAAACATGTACCAGCTAAACAGCAAGCTCTCAAGAGACCCAAGCGCCCGGGCGCTAAATGATACCGAGACAATGATGTGTCTTCTCTAGAATTCAGCACAAATTCAGCATACACGCTCAATTCTATCTCATAATGATTCGTCTTCCTTTGAAACTGGCGATTTGAACGTGTGGCTAGTCCTCAACGTCAACGTCAACCTCGACTGGATGCCAAAGACATAAAAGTATTGGAGTATACGCGGATGGTCATGGCGAGGACGAACAAGCAGCGTCAATGGGGTTCACGACAATTGGTGCACGCTCTTTGAGCTAGCCACAGACCAAGATGGAGAGGAGAAACCCCCGAATGCTATCAAACGGGCTCTGTTGATCATTGATTAAGCTTCAAGGCAACTTCAAGGTGCGCTCTCTTACCCAGCCTCATCCAAGCTGTTCGTTCACTTACCTTTTTTTTCTTCTAGAAAGTCTTGGCCTCCTTGCTTGTACTCGAGATGCTGCTCGTCGTAATAAGGGCCTCCAATGCTGGTTTCAACGGTTTTCACGCGTCTGTAGTATGAGTTCATCGGCCGTAACTCTGCTATCCCAAGCTTGGTTCTGCCCAGAACTATACGTATGGCTCTTCAATTTCTCCTGAACCATCTGTTTTGCTGACTTTTGTGGACTAGCTATCTAACAGCCCAACTCCTTCCTTGAACAAAACAATCCCAACGATCATCCCGTATACCAGAATTCCCTTCTGTGGGGCAACGTCCCTTGACACCAACATCTCTCCCTAAGCCCTTTCCAAGGCCAATCTGTCAGTAGATTCGATGACAAGCCTCGTCATAACACGTCACGAACAGAGCGCCCCCTCAAATCTCAACGTTCAACTCTGAAGGAAAGGCTCTCATGCAAATCCATCGCGTGAGTGATGCCGTTCTCCCTCTATCACACTTTCTAATGACCTTGCCATCGGGAGTAGTCAAGTTAGTGTGAGGGTACTGAAGGATGCCCATCGTGAATAGCGAGCCCTTGTGAGGATGTTCGTCCGTGACGAAATACGTCACCACCATACACAATATTCCACATTGTTGAAGCCAGCTTTATCACAATATACGAAGGTGCCAAGGGTAGGAATGCCTTGTCTTCCCAGTCTTCCATTGTCACGAATTCCAAGTCCATTACCCTGCAGGACGACAATACGCACGACTTGGCCATCCGTCCCAGAAAACGGTCAAATCCTCTACCTATGCGAACGCCAAGCTTCCTTTCGTGATTTTCGGCCGGCCACCTTGTTCTTAACAAGGAGCGATTTGGGTTTTCCGGGCGACGACTCGTTGCTTGATATGAGTTGCCTCCTTGATCGTCGCGAGGAGGGAACACGGGCAATGGAACGAGTCTTGATGGGAAGCAAGGTGGATTAAAAGTCGACCACTTGTCAAAGGCGCTATTAGCGCGACAACCTCGTCCCCCCGGAATTAGAGGTTGTCAATCATCTACACGAAGTCCAAGTCCACTATGAACGACTTGGCCAATTGTCTCAGATCACGGTCACACTTTCTACCAATACGAACGACAAGCTTCCCCTCGCGTTTTTCGGCCAGCCAGCTAGTTCTTACCAAAGCGCTATTTGGGTTTTCCGGGCGACGACTCTGGTAGCTTGGACCGTCTTGCTTGAGATGAGTTGCCTTGATCGTCGTGAAGATGGAACACGGGCAATGGAATGAGTCTTGATGGGAGACCAGTCGAGGTCGCTATAAGATGGAAACTGAGATGGGCATTGGTGAGGCAGGTAGTCGAGACGGAGTTCTTCGTAAGTATTTTCCATCGTTTCACTCGGTTCCCTGAGTCGTTTCTGACTTCATCTTTAATTCAGGAAGTGGTCAGTATTCCAGGAAGACTAGCTTTTTCCCCCTTAGATGATGACTACAGGCTGCCGCCAACACGTCCGCCAAGGTATAAACTAAGGACAGCGGTTTGGCTCGCAGCTTCAACCTCCACCAAACGTGGAAAGGGGGGGGGGGGCGGGGTTTCTTCACCCCCATTTCGTTCATGTGAGTTCCCTACCCGATTTACAAGCCTCACAGAGAGTTGAATGAACATCTAGAAATGTATTTTTACTCTACAGTCGCTTCCGTGCAATATAACGATTCAAGAATTGAATTCCAACGAACTATTTATGTGACTACCTCGGTTCGACGCACTTGGTCCTACTGCCGTCTGCTCTATCTGCCAGGCATGAGTGCTCGGCGCTCAGACTGGACTTGCCTTCGTTGACGGTCTTGCTTGCTGGCCAGGTGGCAGCCACGAAACACAGAAACTCTCCCCAAAGGGATCGTCCGGGTGCCATGGCATGCAGATTACAGAGAGGCCCCATCAATTCATCTGTTGTCGATATCCTCGCATCCAACATCGTTGGGTCTTGAGAGCAAGGATATCGAGGCAGGACCAAGACGGCTGCGGAAGCGGTAGCGTTCTGTAAGCTACTCGCCATGTCAGTATCAAGTTTGCTGAAATAGGGCAGATAGAAAAGTACTCACACTCAGAAGAGTGAGGAATCGTCTCTATCGACTTGCAGTTTTATAGGGCGCACCCCACCCCACTGTGAGGTGTTGTTGACCAGGGCAAAATGCTGCACTGCCGCTCGCGTGCGTGTTGTTATGGTTTATTCATCCCTTACTCAGGAGTTGCCAGGGGCTTGGCTGTGAAGAAACTTGGTCTGTGGGCCGCTGCCACGACACGGCGGACGAGTCCTCCTTTCCATCTGAATTTAAAGTATGATATTCTCACAAGCCAGGGAGTACAGGGCTAAGTATGCTTTTCTTTCGCAGGCGGAGAGAGTCAGACTCTGGTTAGGATCGCATCCTACCAAGCATTGAACAGAACTATTTGAGAGGTGAGTTTAAAGGAAGGGGATAACAAAAGCTTGACAAAAGCAACTGGCCAGCAAAACTTCAATTCGCATGAATATGACAAACACGCTTCTTCTGGGACATTCCGAATCAACAACAAAAGCACGAAGGGCTGCCAGAGTTGAAGTACGTATTAGTCCATCCACCATAGACGAGCCAAGGGGTGACGAACCGGATGTGATGCAGAGCTCAGAGCAACATACTTCACGCAGGATATATAAGCCTGTGCCCTCGAAGCATCACAAGGTTTCAAAATCGGCGACAAAACTAGTAGCCAATAGTTGCCAAATGGAAAAGCCGAGCTTACACAGGGAACCTAGTGCAGCAAAGGCTGTTGTGACCTTCGAACAGCGAGGATGTCTTCTGAATCCCTCACGAGAAAACCCTTGTGACAGGTTGCAATGGCGTATAGAATCGGAATTACACTCCAGTTCCTCGCCGATGAGACAATGGGCGGAGTATGAGAGAATGGTGGGGACGATAGGGATGGAGACGGGACAGGAGTTCATGGATGCGTCGAACGTCATGTAGGTGCGTAGACCTTCACATTGGACTGATTCTCGTGAGTATGAGAGTCTTGAAGGACGCGTGAGACGCGTGGCAGAGAGATTGCGTAGGCAGAGCTCGATGGGCTGAAATGTCCTGACTCAGGTGAGAGTCGTCGCGAAGGATCCAGATCTAGTGGATACAAGGATGTAAGGTGAATCTCGTATACACGAGCGTCTTGAAGAAGCGCGTAAGAAGTGCTTGACGTGAGTATGGTGCGACGCGCGAGGGGTGTGCAAAGGTGATCTCAACTTAGACAGGGAAGGCGCAGGACTCGGATTGGTCGCGAAGGGTAAGAATCTCGTAAATAGAGTACGAGAATGAGGAATAAGTCTCGTAGGTATAAGAGTCTTGATGAAGCGCAGGACGTGTATAACTTGCGAATAACACATCCTATACGCGTGAAGGAATCTTGAGTGGAAGCCGCAAGCTGGGACAAGTTGGGATAACCATTGGATAACCACAACCCGTCATGCTCACGGCTGTGAAGTGTCTGTAACTCGGGGAAGCACGTCCTGTGGCCCTAAGAAGGGGCTTTCCTTGTAATCCTGGAGTAGGGGCACTGTGACTCGGCGCCGGGGGTTGACAAGACCAAGTACAGTTTCAACTTGTCGTGGGCAGTGGGGATTGGAGGAGACAAGGGTTGCAAAGAGTCTGATGGCGAGTTCTAGTAGAAACATACAGCGCGAAAAAGAATCGAGGGAGCAGATACAAAGTAGATAGTTAAAAAAAAAAGCGAAGTGAGGCGACAAAAACAGTGTCAGACTTCAGTGTTCTCGAAGTGTACATAGGAGGGAGACAAGGGGTAAGAGAGGGGAACTTGAACGAGAAGGAGTGAAAGACAGACCCAGATGCATCCAGACTGATCTAGACCACGTCGTGGGAAAAGAAACGAGGCGTGACTTGTGCAAAACGAACAAATAAAGCACAAACAAAGGCCATCCAATCAGAGTCGGGCGCTAGAGGCAATTGACCAATCGGAGGGCTTACCGAGCTATCCCACGAAAAAGCTGATGCTAAGAAACTTCGTTTCGTATCAACGAGCCTTCGTTGCACTCAGGACTCGTAATGAGTGATCAAACTCCATGCACCAGACTTACCAAATCGTTACTGGTAGGATGACCCAAGGATTGCCCAAGGATGACCTCAGAAGAATCGCCAGTATAATTGCATCCCTCACCTTCCGGAGTGCGATAGTTACCGACCATCACCGCCCTGGCGTCATTAGAACACAAGCTGTGGATTTGTACGATCGATGTGGGTCCTATCAGTATATGCATAAACCCACGAGCCGTTCTCAGATCACAAGACACTTCTCCAAAATCATATACATACGTCAATAGATCTTTCTATCTATATAGCAGGCCGATGTAGAGTCGTCAAAGTATCGAATAAGAACTTCGCGACCATGCAACTGAAAGCACTGTTTCACGCTATCTATTCATTCTTGGCATCCTCTGTGCTCGTCCATGTAGAAGTCCCGTTGACTGTGAATACCCCGTGGGTAGCCATCATGCTAGTACTGCACTCGCCTGCTGACAAACATGATTCGGGAAAGCGCGGCCTTCACTGACTGTGTTTATACGACGATCGCTTTGGTATGGAGGCGTAGGTAGGTCTGCGCATATTGGTGGACGAACGTCCAAGTTGCTGACCCATATCTTCGCTCTGAGAAGCTCCTTATTCCATGGTACTTATGTGAGTTTATTCTTACTTTGCTGGACGTTCATCCAAGTATGTCCATGATACTCTGATTCAGTGGCAAGTGGCAGTTCCAGCTTCTGTGATACAGGCTAAAGCAAGTCCTCACATGACGCGACCCTTTGATAACTTTGTAGGATCACTCGCATTTTGGATGGCCAGACTCTCCTATACAGCGTGGAACCGAATCAGTCCGCTGGCTTCGTGACATACAACACGGGAGGTAAGACTTCGACGGCATCAAGGAGTGTGGGCGCGAGCTCACTCTAGCCAGGGGAGATCGTGTACATTCGTATCCGAGATTCCACGGGGGCTGAGGCTCAAACGGCCCCAATCTTTGTTGGAGAAGCAGAAGACGGTAGGTCATCGCATTCTATGATGCAAGCAAAGACACTGACGCGGTGTAAATTTGCAGAATGCCCATGAGATGGTAGCAGGAGGGCTGTAAGTGAAGTGAACTTGGGTTCTGCTTCGAGAAGTTTGCAAACTTACTTCCTGGTTGAGACTGGATGCCACCTATGGACGAGGGGGGACTCGGAGGGAGGGGACTGGGATGGAAATTTCGTGGAAGCCGAGATATGAGCGCCCTGCAATATGAGCATAGTAGTTCGCTGCGCCCGCTGTATGAATTAGAATATAGACTCTTGCCCACCTTTAAACGAGCTACTACGGAGGGCCCTCGGCCACAAACTGCACTTGTGACGGGGGTTCAATCGCAGCATATCAGTCGATCCATGGTTAGAGGTACATTGAGAGAAATTCGAAACCAAGGATGGAGTATGAACACCCGAGGATGCAGCAAGTTGGCAGCAAGCGCTTGGGAGCAATTTCGACTCAAGGTAAATTAGGAGGCGCTTCGGAAGAGGCACGCGTCCGAATTTGGAAACCGTGGCGCCTGCGTTTTTCATCCCTTCATCGCGACTTTTGGAAGTCCTGCATCGACGATGCTCTCGCTTTCTCAACGCCAATGCTCGCGACTGCGCACGGCGAACTTTCCTTGGGTGCGCTCATTGACCACCGACGCCGCCAAGCCTTCGACAGCATCGGACAATGCGCCGACTCGTTCCACTACGCATTTCAAAATCACCCTCCGACGCTCAGCCATAGGACTGGGGGACAGCAAAAAGGGCACCTTGGAGGCACTCGGAATTCATAGACGTCATCAGACCGTCTACCATCGCCAGACACCCGATATTGCGGGGAAAATATTAGCGGTCAAGGAATTGCTGGAAGTAGAGAATGTCCCGGAAGAACTCGTGAAGACGAAGGAACAGCAAACACTGGAGAGGCGAGCGACGAGAGGGTATCAAATCGTTGGCTCACGACGGGGTGCTCCGATGGATGTGTAGCAATGGGAATGTTAGTTCTTCCGTATTTTCTTCATCGCCCGGAAGATTCTGAGCTTCAAATGTTTAGGATGGACTCGGGTTCGCATTCCACACCCATCATATTATATGGATACCCACATCGCTTGGGCGATTCAAGCCGACTGGCCATTCCTATTAGACGCGTTACATGTTAGCAAGGCGAATGCCGTTGATGTAATGTCATACATTGCACGGAAGCATATCAACCCGGGGGATTCCCAGTCAGAAAAAAAATCTGCTTGATGTGATCCGCTTTGCAAGGCAGCACCATATGTGAAGCTTGTCGCGAAACCCATTTTGTCATGGAGGTGCTGTGTTACTGACACACGTGCATCCAGCATAACGGAACCAAATCCTGAACTGGCCCATAATTCAGCTAAGTGACTGGCCCATTGTTGTCTTGGTTTGGTAATTTTCGTTGCGACCCTTTATTGGACCCACAGTCACCATTTTAAGGGCCGCGATTAGTACCCCGCCTTCAACTTTCGACTCACCACATCCACAACTCAACCCACATCCACAACTACCTCTCCATCATGGAGTCGCATTGTGTCTCAGAAGAAAGCTCTAGTAATTCGTCATCCTCTCGACCTACATCCTCAGCGTCTAGTGTACGTTCATTTAATACCTTTCTATATATTGTGGCCTGGACGTTTATCCCCTCTAACCCTGTAGCCGGTGGCCATAAATTCTGTTGATTCGGCACCAAAGGCCACAGAGAAGGTAGTGCACTGCTGTCTATCTACGCCCATTTCCCTGTAAATTTATTGGCTTCCTAGACTGACGCAGTTGCATCTGCACGAGCACGCGCGATCTCAGGTGTAAGCTCGGAAGAACTTATCTTGCGAGCCACATCCTTATGTTCATATTCTAGCTGTTGGTGTTGAGGACCTTCGCCAATTCGCTGCGACCATCGAATCGTCCATCTGTAAAACGCAAGGCCTTGATGGCCAAGATACGCGTCAACACAATTCTCCTTGACCACCTCCCGATTAGTAGAATTGTTGTACGTCCCGTTCTTCTATCTCTCGGAGGCGAAGTTTTTTTTTATCGGAGTATGTAGTGTGGCGATGACTTCTGCCTTGTTGGCCAAAGTGATTGGATAGACGCGTACACAACACGGTTCAAGGTGAGTAAGCCTCCGAGATAACAGGCTTCTCCCTTCTCATCACCATGTGCTGATATATTTCGCTCCGGTCATTCTGTCAGGCTTCCGAGAAATCTTCTCCGAAGCTTCCAAAGTCTGATAGAGATCACTGGGCACGCGTCATGACTTCCGASCGATCTCGTCTTCCCAAGGGCAAAGGAGTCTCGTACATCCGCTCCTATACGCCAGGTTACCATTCAGGAGTCTCTATCGCGGAAATACTTCTTGAACGTACTCGCGTGAGGCATCGCCGCTGGCAGGTCCCTTTCCCTGCCGAAGATAAYACTATCTACTTGGTCATCGCTGTGAGTTCGCGAGGCCATCCACCCTCTCGTCTATCTAATTATCCATCCATCGCACAGTACAAAGGGTACCCTGTCCAAGTGCACAAAGTTCTCTCGCGATGTGATTGTGGCAAGGACCGTGACCATCCAAACGGAACGTTCATAACAAGGGATACGTTGACRAAGTTAGTCGCATTCTATTACAAGCACCTCTTCGCTGTAAGCTTCAAATCAGTCCTTTACTTTGGCTTTGGCTCACAGCGTCCCCGAACAGACYTTTAAACCTACCGAAGAGAGCGGGACGCCCGACATGAGCCTGCCCGAACACTTTAGCCGTCTACGCCTCTTGTTTATGTGGTAAGTCTGCACAATTTCTCGAAACAATGCTTGTGCCCACGTTTTGGGTTTATAGGTCTCTCAACGAAAGAACTTGGCATGCCCATGTTGGCTATGTCACCCATGAAAAAGCGATCATCAATAAAGACGGCATAGCCTACGCCTAAATTTTCACACCCTTTCACACCAGCGTCGTTTTGCTATCGACCTTTCAAAACTKGCTTTATCGCTATCAGCTTTGCATTTCATCATCGCTTCGTTCATGCTTTCCTTGCCTTCATGCCTTCATTTGCACATGCGTTTCTCCATCGTCCCATGCTTTTCCTTGAACATGCATATCATTATTCTTCATTTATAATCACRGTTACCACCACCGGACTCACCCCCCATCCCTCCTCGAACTTTCCCCTTGTCTGACACCATCATCCTTTACCAAGACCGCTACGGCTCATGGTTGCAGTATTGTTGTTGTAGTCTAATCCTCYGTCCTTCAGGGTCATAAACCTTACACGAGCTTCATAGGACACCGAATACTTACATCAATATCTACGTAGTACTTACTCTACCGTTATCTCTCTGTCTTTTCCTTGCGAATACTTCAATATCAATCAAATATCAATTCACAAATTATATGCCCATAACTCGCCCCCGACGGACCGCGTTGAACTTGGATGTTTCTGGTGACGCGTGACGTCACCGTCGAAGAGTTGGCTCTTGGCACAGTTCAGGCACCAGCGCCGAACCCTGCCAACCCAAAACAATCATGAACATCCAGCACAAATATTCCCATCTGCTTCACGATGCCTGGCTGTAGATGGCTCACTTTACTGACTCTTCTCTCGACTGAGCTTCACATCCTCGCCGCGCCGCAAGTTCCGTTCTCATATCAAAGAGACCACGACTGGGACATAGAAACTGGCGCGAAGACGGATTCGACTGCACAGTTCATCTTCGATAATGTAGCCGCTCTTTTGCAACATTGGCCAAACACCCGATATCGAAATGGTAAGCTGTCGGCTCGTCAATGTATCTCTCACCTATGGAACCGTTTCCCCAAGGCCATTCCATCGTTCCAGGGATTATCCCAACCGGAACGAATCTCTACCATGGACGATCCGATGAACACATACCGACGGTCCCGGAATGGGTTGCGACTGACCCAGAACATTCTTTGCTATTTTGTCATCCCCCTTGTTGGCATCTCACTCTGCAGACCAAGCGTCCTCTCAAAGTGCTCTACTTTGATGGTAGCAGCGCTGCGAAAACAGACAGCGGCTCGTTGGACTCGCAAGATATCCTTTTGTGGAGAAGAGTTGATCCTGAGAAGACATACTCTGACCGCGAACGTATCAGACGACTTTGTGAGTGGGGAAAGCCCTTTGATCTGGATGGTTATATGAGGCATGTCWCGTCCGCTCGGCATCTCAACTTTATGGGACTAGACTCACTCTTCTTTTGATGTCTAGGATGGAAATGGACTTGTGAGTAGCACCTGTGTTTACCAGCGACTGGGGGTCTCAAAACTACTAGCGAAATCATGYTGTGCGACTTCAGTGCTGGTCTCACAGTTTCAGCATTCGAACACCTTTCAACCTACGATACGCAATTCCATCGAGCCCCTTTGCCGGGCTTGCCTCTAAGTCCTGCCGCTTTCGAGGTGCTCCATGCGGGCTCGTGGCATAATCACAACCCAGGCGATATGCGGATGAGGCTTGACCTTACGCGATTTGTCTCCTTCTATGACCTATCCTTGACTCCTTCATTGACTAGTCGTAGATGCGACCAAGAAAGGCATCAACACAGACTTGAGGGACTCAGTAATGCTGACGTTCTAAGAGTGATCGCCCGCCTGGAGGACAATCTGGCCAGCCGGGATGTGGGCAGCGGTGTCGATTGGGCGTCCCTCATTCAGGCCATCGTGGACAGGCTTTCGGATCGCTTTGAACTTCTCAACTATATCCTACACGCTGACTCTGACAGCTTCCCAACGCCACATCAACGAGGGGTTTTGGCTCAAATGCAATTACGACTTATCCTCCAGCCGTATATCTTCAACACGACAATTCCRCCTCCGCTCCGAACGCTAAACCACCAAAACAATAATACCTGGCTTGAGGGGACTTTTCGTAGCTGCTCGCAGTCTCACACGTCTTTTGTCAGCGATGAATCAATATTATCATCCTTAACCACATCAGAGCATACTATCTTGTCTGCTGTGCTGGGCACGAAACGCGAGATATGTCGTGTCCTGATAAAGATGTGGGGAGAAGGTGTTCTGTCCGGCGTAGACAGAGTCTTGTCGCGTGTACCGCCCGATAAAGATATTGAAGCCACCTTGCACTCCTGGAGTAATGACCTCACTGGATTGATGAAATGGTTGGGCTGGAGTCAATGGTTGAAATGTAAACCAGCCTGCGGACCCGAGGTGATTTACACTGTTCACTAGCCGCGAATAATTCCTCGCTCATGNTCACACTGTTCACACTGTAGGAGATTTGCTATCTGCCCACTTGGCCGTTTTCACAACCCGAAAGCCGCCGTCGCCCCTCAGACCCACCGCCTGGACCTGGGAAGCTCATTGCGGGTCAAGATGAATACGAGAGAGACTGGGATAACCCAGCACCGAAGTGCATACGACGGATAGAACCGTATTCAACCTGATGCCTTTTCGCTATCTGTTATCCTAGACCTCCATGCTTTGTGTGTGTGTGTACTCTAGACTGCAGTACAAACGATGTTTATCCGGATGATATTCAAGAAGCTAGATGGTCTGAGCTGGAGGACGTCTTCCCCCCNTTCACTGGAACCCATCACGAATGATCTTCGCGGCCTCCCTCACAAGCTTCGCACCATTCCCTGACTTCCGGGGCCCGATTCGGCATCGGAATGGCTTCAGGTGGCTACAAATTAAGATGTATATTTCAGTCACCTAGTAGTATATTTACGCGAAGACATGATAAATCATACCTGGCTACGCCTGCGTCGTATTCCATAACAGGGATGATTTCCTCGCCATGTTCGTTTCTGGCCTTGGTGATCGTCAACGCAGCTAATATCGTTGTGATCGCTATCCATAAGCTTTCAGTGGCCAAGTGTCTCCCCGGACATATCCTGATTGGTATTGGAGTGCACTATAGTCATTGTAAAGGGTGTTGACATACCTGCGTCCGAATCCAAATACGTCCCAGAAGACCGGCTCATTGCTTCCGCCCATGGCCTCGGGTAAGAAACGCTTGGGGTTGAATGAATGTGGGTCCTTGTATACCTTCTCATCAATAGACATTCCAAAGATGTTGGCGAATAATAAAGAGCCTTTGGGGATAAACATCCCACGATATACGTCGTCCTGAGTCGAGCGATGAGGGATTCCTATGGGTAGTGACACGGATGAGCCTTGAGGATGGGTACATGTGGTTCAACGTCTGACCTAGTGGAGCAACGCGTCCCCATCTAGGCCGGGCGGTTGAACATTAACATTGCCTTGAATAATAATACAAAACCATATTACCTCAAGGTCTCCTGTACGATGCCAGTGACATATGGCAAAGATCCACGATCCTCAATCGATGGGAGTCGAGCATTACCAATTACTCGATCAATCTCATCCTGCGCAGTCTGCTGACACTCGGGATGTAATGTCATAGCAAGAACGAAGTTTGCCAAAGCTGACCACGTCTGTGTAAAAAGGAAACGATAATCTCAAGAAATCATTCAAAGTAACACCAACACATACCGTCTCAGCTCCTCCTACGTACAGAAGGGCAGTTGCACCTTTGAGGTCTTCTATTTCCTCTCGGTCTAAACCGGTAATGTTGACGCCCTGAAGGTGTTGGGAGAGAAACGAATGTGTGGATTTTCCCTCACCCTACATAGATCATTTCAGGTTCAATTGCATTACCAAAAACGAAGGAGACAAACCATTTGCCTTTGAACATATTCAAAAGGATAATCGTACAGTCTTCGTACTGCCCACTTCCATTTTCGTGCAATTCCTACATAGTGAGTTCCTGGAAACCAAGCTGGCATGTGTTGGACTGTCGACAGAAATGCGCGTCAGAGAAGATTTGCAGATTCCGCGACCAGAGTGGAGTGGGGCGACTAACGAAACGGGAGCCAATCGACGACTGTGCCACCAGGAAGTCCTCCTTCGACCACAGCCTGTCCAACATCACCAGTGATCTTGACAAATTCGTCATTCTCTGAGAGAACCTGGTGACCGATTGCAATTCTCATTATGACGGAAGTGGTAAATCTTCGGAAAGCATTGATGAGTCAAGGCAGTGTGAATGACTAGAAAGACGATTGGTACTTATTCAGAAGTTGGTCAAAATGCTCTTCTTCATCTCGGAGTTGATCAACCAAGAGGAGGGCATTTTCATGTGTAAACTGACGAAATGGTACACAGGCCCTTTGGGAAAGAGCGGGTCCTAGGAGTTTGCGGTGCTTTCGAAATCGTGGACCATAAGGCATCAACACGATACTAGGTACCCACCCCATGCTAAACAGAGGTTGCGTGAGGTTCATCATCCCGGAAGAGAGGGCTTGGCTACAAACAGCGTGTAGACGACAACCCTCGGTCTGCAGCTATATAGGGCGCTGCGTTTTTCAAGAAGATCGATGGCGGCTTCGTGACTGTTCAAAACGATGAGAGTCTGTCCCGGTAGTCTGAAGCTCATGACGTCTCCTACACAAGGATATAAAAGAAGAGAAAGAAAATCAGCTCGCGGCGCGAGCACGAGGATATTCCGAACGCACCGTATTCTCGGGACCATTCATGGAGGACGACCTCTTGATCTTTGGTGGGGAAAACTCGTAGATGACCGATGAAGGGATCAGCAGGGGGTCCAGGAGGGAGCGGCACAGGCGACTTGCGATACGTATGTGCGAAGTATAAGGGTATTGAAGAAGCGATGATCAGTGATAGGCCACCGAGAGCAGATGTGAGGGAAAAGGTGTCCAAGTAGTCCATCTCCGGATATGAGACCGCCGAAGTCAGTCAGACAGTTGGTCGAGCTTTATAAACGGCCATGGGAGATCCCAAGTTCTCGAAACTTGGGAAGAACGAGCCAATACGTCCGAGCTATCCGTTGAGAAAGCAGTATGTTCCGTGCTCAGGACCCGAAGAGCGTGTGTGTTGTGGAATCAACCAAAGGATTAACTTGACGGTCGCAAGCACGTCACGCGTCAAATCGGTTAAGGATTAGCCTGTGGGATCGACTTGGATTGTTCGCGCGAACTCTGCCTGTTACATAGTATGGTATCAGTCGGTAAAGGGAAGGGTGGGACAATGTTGTACGTGCTCAACAGGGCTGAGAAGCTGTGTGCACGTTGGATCTCTCACGAATGACTTTATTCGGCTCACTGGGCTACAATTTAGCTACGATCCTCCCAGCTCTCTCAGGACAGAATAGCTTGAGCTGACTGCGAAAATCATGATTAAGGATTGGAAGAACTGGAGTACAAATACCTTGCGATATCCACATTCCATAGCGAGCAAATCGGTTGGCATCTCTACCCGCAGAGACGTAGTAGGCTGGACGTATTACACAGAGTTTCCATGACCAGATCTAGATGTCATCCGAGGGATATCCTATTTGTTTTGTTATCTCAAAAAGGCGCTGCGGGGAATGATAAGTAAAACAATGTTCATTACCAGCTCAAGCTCGAAAACGCCACTGCTTACCATCTCCCTTCAGTTCGCAGAATACCAGGTAGCGCGTCAGATANNNNGGTCGGATGAATCTGGCGATGATAAAGGGCTTTGATGCAATGTCATTTGGGTAGCAACAGGGCGGATATTGAAGAGGAAGTGGTTAGAAACTTCGTCTTGGGACTAAGTAGACACGGGACGCGTCTTGGCCTGCCCTCAACTCGAAGCACGTGACTCAGAAACAATGATCGGACAATGGCGCTTGTTGGTCCTGCACCACTCCCCCACAGTCACTTTACTGCGATACGAGATGCGGCGGCGCACCAACAAATCTGCAAAGGTTTGATCTAGGTGCTCATGTGTACTTGAAAACGCTCTGAACGAACGCAACAGGTGCCCAATGTCAAATTACGACCAGCACAACCAACACAGTYGGGGTCGCGTAGTAACGCGTTACGGGCGGACGAGAGTATTTGCTACGCGGAAGAGAGCCAATTTGGAAGTGACGATGTTATGAAGGACTTTACTCCCCGGCCGCTGCGAGGTGTGGTACTCTGCGCGACGGGCGTCCCAGACAAGGTACGCGGAAAATCTGGTGATCTAGTATTAAGTCACACTAACCAGATGATTAGCCCACCCTTTTCAAGCAGGCAGCTGAGCTCGGTGCTCTTTACGTGCCAGCTTTTACCGACAGAGTGACCCATCTCATAGCATCCGGGCATGGTGGTGCAAAGTATTCTGTATGTCTTTGATGCTCGTATTCGATGCTCGCCTTGACGTGATGATTCCAGTGTGCTGTGGAAAGAAAGATACCAATACTGGAACCCACGTGGATAACAGAAAGTTATCATATCTGGCTGCGAGGCGACGATGTGGACTTGGAAGAGGTGCGTCATGGATCAATAGTCGATATCTGTCAGTTATTCACTGCTCCAGGTAATATAGATGACCGCCAAACACCGACTTCCCGTATTCTCTGACATAGTTCTATGTCCATCCGGTATCACCGATATTACCAGACGCACGCACATCCATAAACTCATTACCTCGCACGGCGGCCAATATGTCAAGAACCTCGAGCGACCCGTGCGTATCACTCACCTATTGTGCTCCGGGGAAGAAGAAACGGACAAGATGCGGTACGCGGAGAAGTTCAACCGTACCGGAGAAGC
The DNA here is from genome assembly GCA_029747585.1 of Pleurotus djamor. Lineage (NCBI taxonomy): Eukaryota > Fungi > Basidiomycota > Agaricomycetes > Agaricales > Pleurotaceae > Pleurotus > Pleurotus djamor. Next base: position 70,102 of record JAPEVF010000115.1, on the reverse strand, counting down.
AAATCCTGCGATTCGTCTGGTTTGGGAAGAGTGGTTCTGGGATTCCCTTGARTTTGGAGGTCGCTTTGACGAAGAAACCTATCAAGTTCGCCGCCCCAGACCTGAACGCAAGAAACTGACGACGCGTGCGTTCCTGTTCCCTCACTGTCATTTCATTCAAGGATTCACCTCAACCATGTTTTGGTGCAGAGCCCACGGTCATCATGGCAGCTGCGTCMATATCTTCATCTCTAGCTGAATCCTCGGTCAGCATGCTCCCGCCTAAGCGGAATGACACGGAAGACTCCGAGGAGGCAGCGTCAGTCAAAGTTGTGCCAGCAGTGACACTTCAACTCTGGGAAAGCCTCCTTAAAGTACGAGGGTACGAAATCAGCCCCAATGGGCACCTCGCACGCAGCCCGACTAAAACCCGAAGCATCCTAGCCCATATTGGCGCCGATTATCCCGCTTCGCCGACGCGTAATGGCAATGGAGGCCAGACGAAAAGTGTTATTGATGCCTTTCGTCGGGCGAATTCCTTTGCTGAGTTGCCGGAGAGACGATCGTCTCAGGGGGGTCTCAGACGAACGACCACGATTCCTGCCCTGGCGTTACCGAAGAATGATAGTCGAGGTAGTTCACGGGGGGAATCTTCGCAACAAAACCCTACAGATGCCGGTCCCTCATCGTCGCAGCAAGCACCACTTCCTCCTTCTTCTCGTTCTCCAACTCCTGACGACGGCCCGCCACGGGAGATCGATGTCGCACCACCTCCCGCTGAGGTAGCTGATGTTGAGATGTCAAGTGACGAACGTATGGTCGCTGAGAAGAAACTGTTATTCTCCGGAAAGATATTCCGTGCGTTAGAAGAAGCCAACTCCTCCAGTGTTCGTGGTGCTATCCAAGGACAAGGTGGTCGCCTCGTCGGAGAGAAAGACGCTGCAAATACTGAAGTCGACTATATCCTGGTCCGACTGGTTAGGTTTGTTCACCCTTCCAACTTTGTTACGAACCTACTAATTTGTGCTACAGTGGCAGCAAACTCTACCACGATGAAGATTCTTTGTCTGAGAGAGCCAAATATAGAACAGAGTGCTGGCTTGAGCGTTGTATGTTCGAGGAACGAATTATTGACCCCGATGAACACATTACTTTCCGGCCTTTGGAGCTTCAGCACACTATACCAGGTAGGCTCATTGGCGCAAATATACCGATATACATCCTGTTAACTCTTTGCATCCCCTTAGGTTCGAATCGAGTGAGCATCAGCCTTTCTGGATTAGATCAAAGCGAAATTTGCTGTGTAAAACGGCTGGCCAAGGCACTTGGTCAGTTTCCTTCTATGGGACTTTGTTCAGTTCCTTAGATGTTTCATGGTCGACTGATACCCACTGTTTCCCCTCTCCAGGTATTGAAGTTTCGCCCAACTTTTCCCGAAAGTCGACGCATCTCCTGTGCCCATCTGGAGTCGGGGCCAAGTTTGACAAAGCTNAAAGAATGGGGCGTCCCAGTCGTCAACATGGCTTGGTTAGAGGGTGTAGCCCGCTTGGGTGAAGTGTTGAGTACTTCGGGCTACGAGGTTGGACCTGGGGGCGAAATTTTACAGCCAGAAATTCCAACCAAGACCAGCAAAGGAAAGGAAAAAGCTAAGGACGCGGGGGTACTGCCGATCATTGACATAACCAACAGTACGTTTCTGGGATTTCTCGTTCGCGACCATTTTCTCAATTTGACTTGTAGGTAATGGTTATGATGACCCGCCAAACGTATGCCTAGATTTCGCTATTCCGGTTCCTCCCCCTCCTGGCGTTACGTCGTCCTTCGGTGCTCCAAGTGCTTTACTCGGAGCCAGTCAAGCAAGTCCTGCTGTACTCGAAAGTAACACCCTCTATACGCCACCAGAACCTACCCCTCCTGACAAGAACCACGTCAAACCAAGCCTTGAACAACTTCCTATCCCCTCCTTGCCTCCACACCACGTCGACAACCCATCCACGCCCCAATCTCATAGAATTCTACGACATAAGTTATCGGAGGCTTTAACTGCAAGTCAACCAATCCACGATGTCAACGAAGACGATGAGCTAGGAATGAATAACTTCCGTATTCCTTCATCGAAGTCCCCTTCCCCCATGAAGTTGCCCGGGCATCCAGATGCTGGCCGACAAACGGTTCCGTCCTCACCTACCAAGCCTTCTCCATCCCCCACTAAGATACCTCTGGAGACGGCTCGAGCCCTACAGAAAAGCATCACTAGCCTGTTGGGAAAACGCCGAGATAGTGACGAAGACGTATTGCCAGTTCCCAATGCAGCTGGTAATACTCGAGCGAAACGGCCAAGGCCACAACGTTCAAAGGTACTTCACTCTTCGATGTTTGTCTTTATCCTCTTGCTCATGCCTGTGGTCTTCCTTCCCTAGGGACAACTCAGACAAGCATCCGAAATACGTGTCACAAGTCCTACTGAGACCGGGGCGGACTCAATCAGTAGTGGGTACTCCGCTGACCCCTTCGGCCTCTATAATCGCAACCATCGACATACCGCCGATGAATTGAGTAGCCTTCAAGAGAGTGGGACGAACTCGTACAACATGAGCGAGGACTTGGGAGGAGTGGTATACGAGGACCCTAAACAGCGAGAGGAAAAGCAACGATTGATGGATCTTTTGGGAGATAGCGGAAAGGACGGAGCCGGTGATGTGACGAAGCCAGCTGGTACCTCTCGTCGCCGGCCGACGAAGAGAAAACCAGGATTTTGAGTATTGAAGTTATATCTATTGTTACGTCTATCTGTTATCTACGTTTCTACTCTACCATGGTATGGAAAGCCGCTTGCGCGAAGGTGTAAAAATTACGCAGAAAAAAGGGGTGAACGGGCCTGACCGGGAATTGAACCCGGGACCTCCTCGAAAGTTAGACCCTAACAAGGAATCATACTACTAGACCATCAGGCCGATGAAGATGACTGTTCCCTAGGCTACTATACTTTGCAGCGGCTCAATACTGGAAACAGCGGTTATCTTGACGTTCTTCCATTGTCAACTGTGTTCAAACTACGAAAAATTGGATCGCGTACTGACATTCTAAACTCTTTCTCAGATCTTCTCGCTACATGCTATGTGTCAACCAAGGTCAGTATCTCATGCTAAATAAAAAGTCTGATGAATAAATACCGCGACTTCAACCCCTCTTCCTTCAAAGATTGGTCAACGGGCTCACTATCGTAAGTCTCATAGCCTCATAGGACGGAAAACTCACAGTGAAGGCAGTCAGACTCTCCAATGGCTAGCGAATGGTCGCAGTGGCAACGGATCACGGCCTGCATCCCTCCAGGAAAGGGCCTCTACCGTGCCGCTGGCCCCAACGTCGTGGATTCCATCAGAATGACTCTTACACCAACCGCCATCGACTATTTACTATCCCTAGGTATAGATGGGGTATTCTGTATCGGCACTTGGCCATTCCTCTACCCACAGCCCGAAAACCTCCAAGCCAAAGGGATCGAATATAAGTGGATGACTGTCCAAAATAACCCACCCAGTCTTGATCTTCTCGAAGCTCTCTGGAACTTCTTCGTCGCCCATAAATCCATCCTGGTTTACGATGGAGATGGGAAATGGAGGTCCGGGATGGGAATCACGGCAATCCAACTATATTTAACTGGTGGGACGCAGCCTACGCCCGCTCAATGGAAGAAGAACGGGATAGAGTCACAGCCGCAACTCGATACGCTAAATTCGCTTCGGGCTAAACTGCGCAGTGCTGGTCCACCGCCGAATCGGGGTAAAGACGGGAAATGTGGGTGTGATGAAGATGGAAAAGGGGATAAAGGGGGGAAAGGTCGTGGAGGTAGAGGAAGAGGTAAACCTGATTGGTGGCACAAGCCACATCACCATTGGTAGATAGGCAGATAGATAAAGTAATACTACTCTATGACTCAACGTGTCTGCTTCAAACCTATCAGCTTCAGAGCGTCACTTCAAATATTTGTAACATATAGGGTGCTTCAGGGGCTACTTAGAGTTAGGTTTGAAATGCGCACACCAAACCCTGTAGACTTGACCACGCTTGACGATTCCGGCAAGTCGAACGTATTTCAGTTCATCAGCGAAATGGAGGGAGTCTGTTTTAGGGTTGATAAAGCCCCACCATACGTTGTCAAGCCCACCATAGCTTACCAAGCCCGACATACTGGTACGCGTCTGGCCATGGCCTGAATAAACTATAATGGAATTCGCCAGTACTGTGCTGCTTCGTCAGGCAAGCCAGTTTCGCCAGACTGATCACATTTTACCAAGTATTGACCACATCACACCATTCTGGAAGCCTCATGTTAGTATCGCGCGGATATGGCCAGGTAGGCTAGTCACTGAGGTCCACCATTCTCATAATTATGCAAATATATCATCAAAATATGAATATCATCATTGGGAAACGGTATAGAATACATGGATATCATATAACATGCCGAATATTCATAATGAGAAGAGTGCCAGCAGCCTCCGGAGTGAATGTATGCGCGTCGAAATCATCTGAGAGTGAATCTGAGAGATGAAACGCAACGGAAATGAGGTTCGGAACTCACCTTCGGCACAATCTGCCCCATCTCTTTCAACAAACAAGGCGTCGAGTCAGTATGGACGGGGAGACACTGGAAAAGAGTGTTAGCACGGCAATGAGAAACGAAGCTCATGTGTACTCACATGAAGAGGTAAGGGACTCGTGTGGAAAGGGAGAGGCGCGAGCTAAGCGGAAGCACAAACACTCAGAAGACAATGATAAGATTGACAAGCGGATTGCGTACCCCGATGACTAGGACTGTGGTGACTTAGGGGAGAAGAGGAGGGATGAATCGACGAGGACGCGACGATGATGGGGGAAGGGAAGAAAGAGACGACGTGGAGCGAAGTTTGAAGTCGCGCGTTTATATACGCTGGGATGTCCTGGTCCGTGCGCAGGCGTTGAGAAGGATGTTGAGCGAGTGATCAGCATGTCGACACGATGGGCTTGAAAGGTAAGACGTGCGGATGGTGGCGGCTGGCTGGGAGGATGTCGTTGGGACGTCGGCGTCCTGGCAAGCGTCTGGTACAAGGGTGATCAATATTTCGACGGCGCGCCAAGGCATTTTAAAAGGTAGTCGTCGTTGCAAATGTGATACAAGAACTGGGACAGTCGGGGGTGTGATGGCTTAGCAAGATCCATGGTGTGTTTGCGAGAACAGCTTGGTAGTGATATGGCCACTGCTGGCCAGGCACTCGTCAACTCTCACCAGCCTGTTTTGACTTATTAGGCTCACCATAGACCATTCATTTCGCTGATGTTCTTCCCATATTTTCTTCATTTCTTTGTTGCGCTGAAATGCACCCACATGAGCCAACAGCGACGGGATCAGAGTTGACGTTGCTCGCCTGTGTCATCAGGAATTTGACGATTTTCTCGCAGACGACGTAGGCAAGATGCCACCTAGTCATCTTACCATAGTCACGCATTGTGCTAAACGGCTCACTGTACGCAGACTTTCCTCGAACCTGCAAGGTGATATTAACGCAAACACTGTGTACGTGGACATGATGTTGACTCACGTTGAAGACCAGCTGAATGCTGCTCTGGCCGTCCGGTACTGGGGCCTCTTCTGCATCCATAATATTGACACGACCGAGGAGCATGAGTGCAATAGGTACGCCAACGGAAGACGTTAGGCTGTCGTCTGTCTTCGACACGAATCCAATACAATACTTTCCTTTAGGTACTTTATCGACTGTTAGGCGACCCTCAGGGTATTGCGTGCCGCTTTCATCGGTTATTCGAGCCCCCGGAGCTATAATAACTGTCCAGAACTGTCAAAGCATYAGAGCCAAGCTCATAGATTCTGAGCTGAGAAAATGACCGCCACCGACCCTTACAGCGAGCTTCAAATTCTTAGAGTTCTTGCCTGCCACTAAGCATCCATCTTCAACTTCATCGTCGTCGATCTAGTATCTTACAGTCAAAGGACACGTTCCTCGAGGGGAGAAAGCACGTACGATGCCATAAAGCTGGGCCCGCCGGCTGATACGTTCACAAAGTTCCTTTCGTTTATCAAGAAAGACATTCGGTGTGCTTGATTGTGCACTCGGGAATGTATATATCCTTTTCGTGTGCTGCATTWACAAGGAGATTGCTGTTGAACGTTGATGATCTAYGCAGTCGAAAACAATGCAGATGTGGTGCCTGTGAAAACTTGTAGAGGGGATATCTTGATGTTCGCCCAAGCCCTCGAGTTTAAGAGGACTTTATGTGTGCTCATTCCATCCCTCAGATACAGGTGGCCCCGTGCTGACGCCGGTCATTGAGACCAAATAGAGCACTTCCATCCAGACCACTGGCCTAACCACAAAATTCTAGGTGAGACTCGAGGGTCATTGCRRYGAGTAGCTAGTAWAGTCYTTCCTTCCGCCAGACAAGTAGTCNNTNNNGNNNTGTNAGNATACTGTGTACGTCTACGCACCTCGCAGGGTACGTGTACTTACCTGCGGCTTTTTTACGCATTAGGAGRGAACAGGAGATTCCCTTTCTGGCAACCAACGCCGCCACCGCCACTCAACGTGGTCAACSTCCACCTTGACCCATCGGTGTCTTTGGCGTCCTCTGCTGCACAACTGCCATCATCGTC
>JAPEVF010000115.1:0-63463 GCA_029747585.1 Pleurotus djamor | reverse complement strand
TNNGAGATGGTCCACATCTCCTTTCTCACGGAGCTGATACGGTATTCAAACATACGGTAAATCATCGGTCACCCCAGAACTGGAAGTTGGAAAAGACCATCGATGAGACATGTTGACGTACAAAGGTTGTTTCGTTTTCTCCCTTCTCCATCGAAAATCTGTCTTACACTCTTATTAAATAGGCCCGCACCATCCAAGCTAGCTGTAGCTGACTGTACACCGTAGAGGGCCATAGCAAGTCATCACGCGAGCAACGCAACAATCGAAGGAGTCGTATCGACACATCCGTTCAAGGCCTGAACACACCAATTTCCTTTTTGATAAAAATCGTGAATTATCGTCCTCGATGTCCTCTTTGTGGTAGCACGATCGGTCGACGGTCTCCTTGCGTGTGCTGGCTGTCCGCTCAGCAGGCAATTTCCTAGGATGCCTTGTATTTTCCGAAAGAAAGCCTCGAACTACCTCCGAACCATCTCCAGCGTGTCGTAATATGCAAGCCTAATTGATTGGGGTATGTTCGGACAATAAGCACTGATGGAATACCACTTCCCCTCACACTCGCCATGCCCTAAGGTGAAATGCCGACCAATCCCCGCAACCTGGGGAGAAACATGGGGGATCAGGGTCCCTCTGTTTTTCGTTGAAATATAAACGAAGCTCAAGTTCTCTCCACTCGTCAGACCCATCTTCGGCACCGTCAAAACCCTCTTTCTCTCACTTCAAGCAGAGCGCCGCCCTTTCTCCACACTCCCCATTTCTCACAATGCCGGTTGTAGGCCCATTCATGGCACCTTCCCTCAGAACATCTGAAATTCTATTACCCGCTCCTCCTTCCCCAAGGAGCCCCGACCAGTACACTTCCTTCCGCGTCGCATCCCCTCCCCCAGCGGGTTCCGATCACCGCCTGAYTACGTTCCATATCGGTTCGCCTTCATCCAAACACCCAGACACGCGTTATTCCATGCACTCTATGGCTTCCACGGTCCCTTCTAATAAACTGAAAACGAAGCGACCCGGTACCGCGTCCTCACAAATGTCTTCCTTTTCAACTTCATCTGGGTCGTCTTCCTCTTCGTCGTCTTCGTGTTCCAGCGCGTCGCAGTCACCCGAAGCCACAAAAGCTTGGATGAAAGCAGCGCGTAAACACTGGAATCAAGCTATCTTGCATTTAGATCGAATGTTGAGCAACTGGGTTCTTTTCGATGAGGAGACCTTCATCACCCTCCGCCGGTCGTTCGTCACGTATGTACAACCCTAAAGAACTTGCATGACCACCCTCTAATCACAATTACACTCTAGACTCGATTGCCACATGAAAAGCATAATTGGATCCACTAGCGAACCTTTGGCCAAGCGTTATTGCTATGATGCAGAGTGCCTCCATCGCACGGTCGTAAGTCAAAATGATTCGCGCACCATTTTCAGGGCATCAACTTAGAATAACCCACTTAGGAATCATACGTTCAATCAACACCAGAACCCTCATCCCAGAAAGCAGATGTCCTCATCTTCTCGGCCCTAAAGCACCTTTTCGTGAACCGCAAAACCTCAAATGAAGCTGTCCGCTTAGGGATCCGTTTCGCCGCCCATATGTCAGTCAATTTCGATTATCCTCTACCCCCTCTAACGTTTTACTGACGCCGGCTATAGCGTGCGTTCTTCTGCTTCTGAAACGGAGCTCCTCGCGTGGGCACGGTTCTTCCATAATAATGCCGTGTACGACGAAACTGCTACAGTAAGTCACACCGATTCAAAGCAATGTGCTCACACCAACCGACGCGCTACGTTTGCAGCAACTTGAAGCAGCTATCGCCGATCTACATGCATCAAATAGCCCCGCCGGAGATGCAGTACCATGTAAGTATCTTCTTCATGTTCGTCGATTGGAGAAAATGCCTAATGCAGAACCCTTCCAGTAATCCAAGATCGTCGTCGGAATATCAAACTCCAGACAGTCGCCGAACACCAATGTCTCAAGTCTTGCTTTGAGGACTAGCCAGTAATCGCTTCGCAAGCGATACTCCACTCTCATTTCCAATTCCAAACTGTATTTTAGTCAACGTCCACTCCGGTGGCCAAAAAGTATTGTCTTACCATCCGATTAGTATATCACTACGATCATTACCCTCCTTGTATCATTACCCTATTTCCCTCCACACCTTGCTTTCATTAGCTTTCTCAACATACCCGGTTGATGTACAACATTTCTTTTGTAGCTTCAGATCTGTACATCTACACGACAACATCACGATCAATCTTCACCGACTTTCTTGATACCAGCYAGTACCCTTTCGTTGCGCCTCCAAAATTCTACCATGATCTCAGCGAGACGTTTAGGATCATCCTGAGCCAGATATGAGCTCCGATACCGTTGGAAAACAGAATACTCACCTCTTGTACTACATGTCCGACATTGGGGATCACCATTAATTGGAACTTGCCTTGCATTTGGCCGATCATCAGCTCTTTATCCAGCCGATCATGGCCAGCCAGTACAAGCAAGCGGGCTGTGCGGGCTGCAAGGAATGTGCTCGACAGTCCTTTGAACCAGCCTGTGAGGAGTTCAGTATTATGCAAAGGGTGAGGATGAAGGTGTGACTAACTTGTCCAGTAAGGAGCCGTCGAGCGAAGGGGCGTCCGCCATACAAAGGCAGGGACAAGAGGTGATTTCGAATTCGATGGAAYAAAGATYGAAGGWATGGATACCCTCGCAGAGTGCGAATTCCTGATAGTATTCGTAGAGACACTGCGGAATTCTAAGCATGGAAAAAGGTCGGGTAACACAGATATCGGACGTACTGCCATTCAATGGCTTCTTCCAAGGAATCGAATCCGTCTGGTCGAGCATTTAACAAGCTGTGCATATGGGGGAGGGCTTCGATAGCGGAACCTAGGGAGATCATAGGTCCGGGATAGTTCCAYGCAGTGTCTTATTTCGCATACCTTCTACAACGTCTATAACCGTGACGCCAACGATATGATACCGCTTGTCGAGTAATTTAGGACATGCTCTAGCGACTACGGAGCCTCCCATGCTGTGRCCGATAAGCTAGACCTTCACATCAGCTACACGAAGGACAAGGAGTTCGTAGAAACGCGCATACCAAAAGACTGGGGGAARTCTTGGGATCTGGGAATATAGTCTGCAGTAACTCGAAGAGATCTTCAACAAGGACATCCACCAATAGGTTTTCATCATCGTTCGATGGCGCTACCGTCTTCCCTGTTCACAGTTGAGCCACATGCATAAGCACCGAAAGTGTTTGCTTACCGTGGCGGCGTGCATCAAATGTAAGCATTCCACATTCACCCTTGGATATGGCTGTAACCTCCTTCGCAAAACACGCGAACGCCAAACCAGAGTACCCAGCCCCATGATGGCACACCATTACAGTTCCATCGGACAATTTAGGCGGTGTATAATACACACGAAAATCCAAGCCTCGCGACGGCACTTCAACCTGAGACGCCTCATCGAAGAATCCTTGAGCTGAAATCGGCGCAAAGTCAGGATTTGGTGGTCGTTTGGCTTTGGTGCGAGGGTTGCGAGCAGGCCTTTACACAAAGGCGAGTATCACTATGAGTACATCCCGAAACGTGCTCGGTGGTGGGCAAAAACTTGCATTGCAGGAGGACCTAAACCGCTGCCTGGTAGCGCCCCAATGGAATCGGCTTCTTCAGATTCCTCGTCCTCGGCGTCTCCATCCATGACAGAAGGATGAGGGAGATCTGGAGGAAGTTTGGCGAGGCGAGCACTTAGAGCAGAGCGATAGAGATCGGATGGCATAGCTGAGGATACTAGTACTAGTAGAGTACAAAGAGACACAAGCTGGCTACAGGATGTCAGGAATCGGTACATTCAGGGGTTCATTGCATAGGAGAGACTAGGAGTCAGTTCGAAAGTTGCTCCAGGAATCGCAGCTGCGCCGCTATCGACTCGGCGAAGTATTTGTTTCCAGGATAGAAGTCAAAGTGTCCGGCTAGGATAATCAGCAAACATCCAACAACCAAGCGTAAGCTCGAGGCGCACCAGACTGAATGCCGACATATTCAGATCCTTTCGCAAGGCGAGACACAGATTCGATTCCATCTACTGAGCATATGATGTCGAGAAGGCCAGCAACCAGCAGTAAAGGACATTCAATTTCGAATGCCTTTGCTGCGGGCTTGTATTTGAACAGTTCAAATGNCTGTGGAAGCCGAAATCTATGGACGTCTCATCATGGATAAGGCTTCAATCCACTGGACGCGTCCACTTGCCTCATTGATCCAACCACTATGTGAGGGTGAGCTCTGAGCATCACGTATAATAAGTTTATGAAATCGAACCAGTCGCTCACGTTTCGTGCCACTGTGAAGCAAAGAATTCGAGGCCTTCATCCTCAAGAATTAATAGCCCAACTTCGCTACTGGTTCTCATAAATGTTGGAACATACACGGGCGCGAGCCCAAGTGATTGTTTGACCCAGTCGTACGCAGCGAGGGTCAGAGTCTTGACATAAGCTGTGGTAACGTCGGCCTTGGGCAGAATGCCAGTGTACGGGATTTGGGCGATGGCGGCATGGACATTCAACTCGGGCTCAAGATTTTCGATTAGTCACATTGATCAAACTGAAGATATTGAGATCACCGAGGCTCACCTCGCTAGCAAGCTTAATAGCATGGCCACCTTGGGGAACATCAATGACAATTCGCTTGAGTAGGGATTTGGCCAATCACCTGAAAAGCTAGTACCCCAGAGTACCACCCGCGCAGGGTCATACTCAGCTTGGTGCCTAACATATTTTATGACAGTCCGATAATCCTCAAGCTGCTCAGAGACATTGATCACCCTTTTTGGAGTCCCATCTTTCAGCCTTCAGATTCAGAGGTATTTTGAGTGGCGCACACAGACGCACCTGAAGTGCCCCATCGACGGTAGTCGAAGACGATGCATGCATATCCCAGAGTGCAGAAGGCTTCGGCGTACGAGGCTAAGCCCATCTGCTTGTTGCCGCTCAAACCATGGGCCCTGGTCCGATCGCATGAAGTCAGTAGTCATTCTTGTGCAGGGATTTTCAAGGCAGATATACATCACGATAACAGGCCGAGGATTCTTGCAAACATTGCCATCTGGAGTGAATTTCCAAGCGTCAAGGTTCCAACCAGGTGTAGCGGAGGGGATTGTTATTGTCGTTCGAGGAGACATAGTCGATGTTTGAGCCATAAGGGCCAGCTTCAGGATCAGGCGAATTGCCTATGACGCGGTACTACTTATAAGTTATGCAACAGTCGGATCAAGTGTCTCGTGTACGATGTGATGCTGGAGGCTACGATCGGTACCACCTACATCGACGCCATGCGAAAGAATGACGATGTCTTATCAGAAACAATAGAAGCACACGCAGATAAGGAGTTGGAAAATGCCTTCGATTAGACGTGTGTGTACTGCCGTTGTCGGCCATTAATATAAATACGCCAGTCATACAAGAGCATCGTCTAGCCAGGACGATACTTACACCCTCTCTTCGAGTTCTTCTAGCCTCGCAATTTGCCTGTAATACAGGGTATTCAAACCAACGGAAGGGTGGGAAAGGGAAAGGATGCGCACCTGTCACGAACAGCCTCTTGCCATCGTTGCAGCTTAGCGATTTCATGGAGTTGGAATCCATAAATTTTTGGCCGATATCTCTCAGCTTTCAGAGCTATTCCAGCCGTGCTGAAAAGCTCCCCGCCGCCCTCTTGCTCAGGTTCTTCTCTCAGCCTGCCAACATTGCGTCTGCTTGAACCATCCCTTGAGCTAGCGCTAGCATCTGCTGGTCCAGACTTCGGCGGTATGAGGGTAGGGTATACAAGGAAGAGTAGATGAGGGAAGGTTGTGCCGAAATAGGCACCGTCGATAGAGCCATGCCGTGAGGACTTCGGTGAATACAGATCTTCGCAGCGTCCACAGTATAGTTTCACAGATTTTTCGAATGGGATGTCGGTGAGTCCAACAGGGAGTAGAGCTTGTTGTTGGCAAAGCACACGTGGACATCGCCCAAATTCCGCACGCTTGTATTTTTCAATCTGTTATATCGTCAAACGACGTCACCGAGGAGTTTCAGAGCCATGACAGACCATTTTGGCAAGTCCCCTCGCCGTGACGATCCACCTAGCATGGATCAAACCGTACAGGACACGAGCTTGGACGTCGAGAGTCCCCCTCAACTCATCCTGAATTTCATCATCTAGGCGATTTCATTGAGCACGCTAGCGGCCTCGAAGTTCCCATGCAACTCACCTAGGTTATCCGTTATGAGATCCAAGGCCTGCGAGTAGTTTTGGACCTCGTTGTTAAGCCCCGTCAGATTGAATCGATCGAGGATGAAGTCTTCATCGACCTCGCAAAAGTACTCGTTCCCCTTGGATGATAGAAACCAGGAGATCCACTAGCCGCCAGCATCAGACACGAGCAGCCAGGAGCTCATTGGAGATTTATCTTACCGAGCTAGATTGATAGATATTTTGTGAATTAGAGGAGTGTGAACGGGGAAGAGGAAGCAGTACACACCTGGAATAGTCCGAATCCGAGCCAGTTGAGACTTCCTCCACTACAGTGGCGACATCAGAGTCAGAAATGAGAAAACGAGGGAACGAGAGCAACCAACTGGTGATGGAAGTAGTATGGATTTTGAGGGAGTTGAAGCTGGCCTCGGCGACGGTGGTGACAAGAGTCACGAGAGAGCTGTGACGAACTTGCCTCGTGCTCGCTCGTGACGGCGTTTGATATCGCGTCACGCCGCATTGGGCTTATCCACTCATTCAACCGCAAACCACAACCACCTTTCAAACGGGACCCTGCCAGTCCTTGGTTCTGCTTCGCTCTAGTGGCATGGTAGCTGATGACAGCGTCCAATCGTTGAGCCTGCCACAACCACACCATCTAAATTATTTCGAACACCGAGACGAGGAGAAAATGGGCATTACTGGGCTTACCGTGGACATTCCTTCGACCAGGCGGCGAGATGGGAAGGACACTGAAATGCGACCACAGGCGCGGTGGAATACGCTGGAATTCAAATTTTATATCGCTGTAACCTGCGTCGTGTTACCTATAATGTTTTGGATACCCATGACTCTAAGCAAACGTATGTCCTATGGCCTTATGATGAATATACGGGACGTTCAAAAATTTGTAGAATCGCATCCTAATTACCCATTTTACGAGCGTAGGCTGTCTGATGGCTGGCTCTTTGGCCGTAAAGTTGTATGTCCTTCGACTCATAGGCCCTGATGTAACGGCTCACCTCCGTCTAGGACGACAGCGACGCACAATACCACTCATTTCGCGGAAATATACCCATACTCTCAGTCACTGCTGCAGCATATTTATCCCTCAAATATGTCTACTCACGAGCTGCCGGCAACTCGTGGCAAGATAACCTACACCTCATTCCCTATAATCTCATATTTTCCATCATGATGCTAGTCGTCCTCCATGGCACCAGCATCTTCAAAATCCTTGTCATACTGTCTCTTAATTTCCTCATTGCGAAGATGTGTGGTCAGTCCAGGGCTGCACCGTGGCTCACATGGATATTCAATGGGATCGTTCTCCTTGCGAACGACAGGTATAACGGATATGTCTATGGCGACATAATTCCGAGTCTATCGTACCTGGTGCGTGCTACCCCTCACCCACACAAGTTGCTGCCTCATCCTCGCTTAGGACGAGTGGAATGGCCTCCACTCAAGATGGCACATTGGCTTCAACATCACCGTTCTCAGGTTGATCTCCTTCTCCATGGACTATCACTGGGCTTCCCAGCATTCCGGTCCGTTTGATGTAAATATTTCTAAAACTATTTTACTGCGGTCGATGACAATGACCCATCGCAATCCAAGGCAGGACGAAATCTGAATGAAAAGACTCGGGTATCAACTGCGCACCCCCTAGCCTTTTACTCATTCATCAACTACCTATCCTATGCCATATACGCGCCGCTCTATATCGCCGGTCCTATAATGACGTTCAACGACTACATCTGGCAGGTAAGTCAGGCCTGTAGGGTTGCCATGTCTCGCTCACGCGTCGGTGTAGCATCGCCGACCCGTCAAGATTTCGTGGTCTTCTTCCGCTCGATATCTTGTGAGGTTCTTGATATCACTCGGGACCATGGAGTTCATACTCCACTATATGTATGTTGTGGCCATCAAAGACATCAAAGCCTGGGGCGGAGATACGCCCGCTGAGATTAGTATGGTTGGGTTTTGGAACCTCATCATCGTCTGGCTAAAGGTCGCCTTCCTTTCTCCTCCGTCAACCCTTAACTCATCTCCTTTTTCGTAGCTTCTGATTCCCTGGAGATTTTTCCGACTGTGGGCACTCCTTGATAATATCGATCCCCCTGAAAATATGGTTCGTTGCATGGCGAATAATTATTCCGTCTCCGGGTTTTGGAGGAGTTGGCATCGTAGCTACAATCTTTGGATCATCCGGTGATTACAATCCTCTTTAATTTCTCGGCCTCTCTCATTCATTTCTTTGATCAGCTACATCTATGTTCCCCTAGGTGGCGCGAAGAACGTCGTAGTCAACACCCTGCTCGTTTTCACGTTCGTGGCGCTATGGCATGATCTCACTTTCCGTTTGTTGGCATGGGGTTGGCTTGTCAGTCTCTTCGTTATTCCAGAACTTGTGGCCAGCTATCTGCTTCCCGCTTCCAACGTAGGTCCCCCTCACTTCCGTCCCCGACACCGAACCTTTTCACGCGTCCTCACATGAATTCATCTTGTCCAAAATCTCACGTTCATTTCATACTTCACATTCTAGTTTGCACACAAACCCTGGTATCGCCATGTGTGCGCTCTGGGTGCAGCGGCGAATATTCTGATGTTGATGGCGGCCAACCTAGTCGGGTTTGTCATTGGGATAGACGGTGTAAAGTTCTTCCTTGAACAATTGCTTGGAACGGCGGACGGTGAGTATCCCTGAGAAGCCTCGTCCTTCCATCCTTCACCCTAGTCACACTTCTGCGTCTTTTACAGGTACGCGGTGCTTACTGTTTTCCATCTTCTGTCTTTTCGTTGCTGCACATCTCATGTTCGAATATCGGTACGTAAATCATCTACCTCTGGGCTGGCTCATGGGAGATCACTTTTATTTACATCCGTTCTTCCCTTGGTGTAACGCAGTGAAGAGGAAATGCGCCATGGGATCTATCGTAGATGCTAACGTTTGTGGGTGTACATATGGTAAAAGTCGTCTAGTTCATGAAAAGTGCCCGATCAGAGCTAAGCCCCAGTGCTCAGCGCTCCTGAATCCCATCATGTGTTTAAAAGGAGGAAAGCGCAACATTTCACCCTTAAATTCGTGAAGCTTGAAGGGCGGACGCTTTGTGGAAAATCTGGGACTTAACAGGCTTTCTTTACCGAATACTTTAGTATTTGACACCAACGGAAGCATATAACGACATGATCGGGATCGCAACAACCTTTATTTGGTATTTTTATTTTTATTACCTTCCATACTATATTCCACCATGCCCCGCCCTTATAAATTCCCCTCTCGTCCACCCCAACCAAACAAAGCCTCCCCTCGACCCCAAACAGCCATGACTATCAATCCCGTGCGCATTCTGCTCCCTCTGCTCTCCCCATTTCTGACCGGAGCGTAATGACAGAAGTCCCCGAAGCAGACGGAGCTCGCGATACACTTTGTCGTCGTAGGTGGGGGAATGTCGGGCCTGGCGTGTGCCATTGCACTGCGGCGTGTTGGTCATCGCGTCACGGTGCTGGAGCAGAACACTGAACTTAACACGGTGCGTTCATCGCGTTTTCTTGTCAACTGAGACATTCTCAGTACGAGCTTTGCAGTCGTATGGCGGCGTCCGGATGGCCCCCAATCTCTCAAAAATTCTCTATCATTGGGGGCTAAAGGATGATATCAAGTCCATAGGGACAAAGTCGATGGCCATCGACCTGCTGCTTTGTGCGTTCGAAAATATTTTTCGTTTACCTCCTAACACGCTCATCCAACTTTTTGCAGTTGAAACTGGAGAACTACTGGGTAAACATATCTGGGACGATGAAATGCTACGAGAAACGCGAGGCGAGTTCGTCTTCATGCATGTACGTTCCCCTTTTTCGTGCCTTGATCTCTGGCTACATCCCCCGGTCACAGCATGCCGATCTTCGCAAACTATTATACGATAACGCCGTGTCGTCCGGTGCGAAAGTTCGCTTGGGCTGCCGCGTTGTCGACGTCGATCCCGAAAACGCCGTTGTGATGCTCGAGTCGGGAGAGAAGATACAAGCTCATGTCATCGTTTGCTCTGACGGTTTGGGAGGCATCTCGAGGGCGGTGATGGATGTTCCGCCTCTCGTCCCTACCGGCCTGGTCATGTACAGGTATGATGCAGGTACAATGTTCATTTCGCCGATCAGTTTTCTAACAACGTTTTCCAGCACGACTGTTCCCAAGGCCCTTATGCTGAACGACCCTGATCTAATGTCTTTTTGGGATCAGGACCTTGTACGCCTTATCCATCTCTTATCACTGCAGGCGCACTAATTGTTTGGCCTTTTTTGTGTAGGTTACGATGTATTCGTGGTTCGGAAATGGTAAAGCGGTGCTCGCTTTCCCGACAGTGCGTCTCGATCTCTGCAATAATTAAACAACAATTACCACGTTTAATCACGCTTTTNAGGGTGGCAACCCAGAAGACATGGCGATGTACGTCTATGGCCCTGCCACGGGCTTGGAGAACGACTGGTACCACCCCTCACATGTTAAGGGCCTTCAGGATATTCTTCAGTCATGCGAGCCTCGGTAAGCACCACCCACCTGCAAGTTACCCTTATTTTATTGATCTTTCGCAAATCCCAGATTACGGAAGCTCAGTAAGTTGGTGAAACGTGTCCAATGTATACCGGTCATGGCGGATGCGCAAGTGGAAGACTGGGTCCATGAGGACGGAAAGTTGGTCCTGATAGGATCGGCCGCTCATCCCATTCCAGTTAGTCCTATCTCTTTGTTTGATCGCGGCCTTGCCCAATTATCGCGATTCGCTAATGCCATCATCAGCCAGGGTCAATCCAAGACTGCTCTCTAACGATTGAAGACGGCGCTGTTCTTGCGAAACTCTTTTCCCACCTCCGGTCAGAGGATCAAATTGGGAGCTTCCTTTGGGCTTTTGAGGAGTTACGGCAACCACGATGTTCATCAGTGATCAGCGGTGAATGCGGGGTTGTACAGTTCATGACTATGCCTCCTGGAGACTTCCAAGAGGGCAGAGATGCAGGGATGCGGGCGAAGCGAGACGCTGGTCTGAGTCCGCTGTCTGCCACCAGCGACGCAGAAGAGACCCCAGAATGGGTTGAAATAAAGGAGGTGTTTGGTTACGACGCTGAAGATGAAGCCGACAATTGGTGGGTGGAATGGGGTCGTTTGAGAGAGCTGGCGAAAGGTGTCAATCTCGGTGAGATGGTCAATGTGGCGATGTCGACCATGGATGCCGTCTGAAAGGTTTCTCCATCCTCTACCAATAACATTGCATTCATAGACTCTGGCCCTTTCCATTACCATCTTGCTCTCGACTCACATTGTGTACTAATACCCCATGCATCAATGATATCCTTGGCAATCGCCCTTCACATCCGCCACTTATCCATTCGCGTGCCATCCCACCGTCGGGAAACTTCAACTCCCGAGAGCATGAGGTCTGAGCCTACCTCACGGAGCTAGGGACAAGAGCCAGTCACCTTTCAGTCCAGACTTTGCTAAACCGGATATGTGGATGCCCGTAAAGTCTCTCGGACGCCTCAATCGCGCCCGAATTGCCGAAGATAGTATCCTGTGCGACGCGAGGGCGGAGAAGCGAATTCTTAATTTTCTCTTCAACCGAGATACCTCGTAGGTTATGTAAATTACACTGCATAACCAAGATCGAGGGGTGGCTACAACTTAGACTCCAAAAGCACCGTAAAGGCATCATCCATTTGGTTCTTTCGGGCGATTTTCTTTTGCTTTCGAGCCTCGGCCATTTTTCCTTCCGCCCACGATACCATCCCCTCGACGAGGATCTCAACATCTTCCCGAGTGTTCGCTGCGTGCAGACACACGCGCACGCGATCTTTCCCCTTCGGAACGGTCGGCCATGTTATTGGGCGAGCGTTGACGCGTAGTCTGAGGAGGTGAGATGAAAGAGGACGGGGTAGTGATGTCATTATTGGAATGATAGGAGAATATAAGGTCGTCGAGTCTCGGTCGACGGTGTCTGGGATATGGGACGGCAGAGAGAGAAGCTCTGGGGGGGAAAGCACTCAGACGCGGCTGTAAGAGCTCCAAGAAGTACGATGTGAGGTCGAAAAGGTTTTCTGCAAGCTATGAGGATAGTATAAATTATCAATTGAGGACGGAGAGACGAGGGGATTACGTGCTTTCTGTACAAAGCCATCCTGGAGTAAATCAAAAGAACAACCGGCGGCGACGATGTTTGCATTGCTCAGGGAAGTTGTGTAGATCAAGGATCGCGCGTAGTTCAGAAGGTAGTCGCGAACAAGAGTGTTCGTCAGCAATACCGCTATCGAACGGTGCCGTAAGTATAAAATTTGCGTGGATCATACGTGGTGGGACAAGTACCTCCGGTTGCGGCTAAAGCTTTTCCAAACGTATGTAATCGTGCGAGGACTTTATGCTCAAGGCCAAGTTGAGCAACCCTACCTCGCCCTTGAGGACCGTACAAGCCGGTAGCATGCGCCTCATCGACGACAAGATGTGCATTTCCCTGAGGAAAATAGAGTTCAAGCATCTCTATAATCTCGACGAGAGGCGCAAAAGTTCCGTCCATACTATAGAGACTTTCAACAGCTAGGAATAGGCTGATTTCGCCTGAGACCAGTGCTGGTCGTTCGTCCCGAAGCTTGACGAGCAGTGATCGCAGGGACGTCATACAGTTATGCCTGAATGAGAATTGGGCATTTTTAGCGCGAGAAGCCCGAACGCCATCATGCACGGATGCGTGAATATATTCGTCGTTCACGACTACGTCGCCCTGTTGCGGTATACTGGAGAAGAACCCTGCGTTGGCATCAAAGCCGGAATTGAAAAGTAACGCAGTCGGAGAGCCGAAGAACTGGGCAAGGCGTGATTCAAGCTGGCTATGCAGTTGACCGTTCACCAGGAGTCTAGACCCCCCAGAACCGAGGATGTCAGGTGTAGTAGACAACGTGGATAGAAAATGATCCCGGAGTTTTGATGAAGATGCAAGAGAAAGGTAATCGTTTGAGCTGAAGTCGATGAGGCCTGCGGAATCTGATGTAGATGTTGGTTCGGGAAGTCTCCGTCGAATTTGACGCTGCTCCCTGGATGCTAAAGCAGCAGCGAGCTTAACATCTAGACTGGACATGATGGGTTGGTGGTAGGAGAGACGATCACCAAGACTTGAGGGCAATAATAGTCGGGTATAGAACGGGTTTTGGGAGGTTTTACGACGCGTTTTCTGTCAAGAGATCGATGGCACAGTTTTCGCTGATGGAGAAGGCAGCGAAGAAAATGAAAGAAGAGCGACGATGATCACCACCAAGGAGGTTAMACAAAAAGGGGATGGTCGACGGACAAGAGCGTACCCGGGCTCCGATATTTTGRAATCTTATCRATCTTATCTACAATACAGGTCACAATGTCCAAGTGTCCATGAAGCACTGTATATCAAAGGAACTCTGAAGGGAACTGCACTCTTTACCGCGAATTCTGTCCTCATCTCCCAGCGGTACGGCGTCGGAGCGGGGACACGCTGACGGTTGGGATAGTGCGGCAACTTGATGAAGGGCCTGCAGTGTGTGGCGGAGGTGTCGGTTCTACGCCTTGAAACCTAGAAATACGATCATACATCAATGAAGGCTTAATTGTGTCCGAGCCGGAGCATCTCTTCACCAGGTCGATGTACCACCATATACCCCCATCGGCTCACTGCCAAAGGGTAAGTCCACGGGCCATCTCCGAGTCCCAGTAACAGCAAGGGAGACCTACGTATTGTCTCCTTGGCAAGATTCAAATGTTCCCGCATCGTAGTTTGCTGGCATATTCTGTAAATGGAGGCAAATTGGCTGAGTTGAACGCGGTAAAACCTAATATCGAGCTTGACATACCCAGTAGCAACCCATCACATCATAGATGTGTTGGCAATTCCTCGCCGCGTTGGGACCGATACAAGCTCGGAAGCAGAATTCCGATGACGAAATGAAAGTCGTCCATTCATGATACTGCAATGCATTTCCGAATGAATTGCCAAAGACAAGCCCCCCGACTGCGATGAGATAGCCCATTGTATCTCAGTCTGTTCGCTCGTACGGATTGACGGCCTTACCAGGATTCCCGTTGCCTGACATGAGAGCGATGGTCAGCGACCATACCGGGAGAATGTAAACTGATTGGGAATTACCATCTGCGCCATGAGGATCAAGTTCGCCGCCCCTACGTACATTGACTATTATTCACTGGCGGGCAGGGATGAGAACGGAAAAACATACGCGTCCCCTGCTCTGATATTAATCTTCGTGAAGTCACCTGTGCCGGTAACTTGGACATAGTCTTGAGTCCGGACAAAGTGCACCCCCTGCAGAGTTCCATCGGGGATCAAGCGCGTGCCTCGCCCTGCCTTGGTGCACCATGCGACTTCGACGCGTTCTGTGTCGCCTATGACAGAATCAGGTGAAGGAGGTCCGAATAGACAGAAGTCATCAACATCACTGTCGTGTAATTCATAAGCGAACAGGTCAATACCAAAGAACACGAAACGAAAGACATACTTGATCCAGGCTGTTTGACACTGCGAATCTTGGCTATTCCCCGACCCACAATTATTAGTACCGCTCTGGCCGATCTCAGACTTGTCTGGTAAATTAAATGATTGGTACCCAGTGTTCCACACTTGGCTAGGGTTGCTGGGTTGACACGTCCAGGTCTGTAGCTGCAGGGAACATTGCTCCTTTCAGCTACATACGGAGGCGAGATTCAGAATTAATACTTACACGAGTATTGTCATCTGATATGCCACCTGGAAGATCCAAACACTTTCCTTGATTAGTCCAAGCAAGGCGGTAATCGAACTAAAGTATGGATTAGAACATTAGTATGGGAGTAACAAATCACGTACACTAGAATGGTGACCTAACACTCACTGTATAAAACCATTGCTGGCTAGGATTCCCAGGTTGACATGTCCATATCTGTAGCTGAGCGCCGTCCACAGTATTTCCACCTGGTACATCGAGACATTTAGAGCCACCGAACAACGAAACAGATCCGCCGGTAAATGCCCATGTCTGATTTTCACCGCCGGCGCAAGGCTGAATGGTCACAGGGGCGCCATCGACATTGGACGAAGCTGTCAAGCATTTTCCTGAATATTCCTTGGTTCCTTAGTCTCTAGACCATTACGAGATGCAAAGAAAACACAGACCATTGTTGAAGCCGGGCCTCAGCTCAAGCAAGCCTTGGTACCTAGGCATACCTCAGCGCTCAGCCTCTGAATTGGTTCGGGTCTTTTAGGAGCCTCACGCAGGAATCTGTCCGTTTACTAGCCAGGCGTGCCCCAGTGCCAGTGTGACGGAGATCTTCCTCGATCTGACCTGTGAAAGCATCTGTCTTGTTGAAGAGAGTGAAGAGGGGGAAGGTGTGTGGGGGACTCGCTTCTCTGCTCAGTCTTATAGTCAGAGCGTGCAAGATGATCCACGTTGTGGGGTTCCTTGCATCATGTTCGCCAACGGTCCGTTAGACTGGTCTAAATGAAAGCGCCCATAAGAGTGACGTACCCCCTGGTTTGGCGTACCTAGCGCCGATTGAACCGAAGTTACAACTAAGTTCAAGCTGCAGAGACGAAGAGAAAAGGACTCGTAATCATGATAAGCCCGTAGACACATCATCATAACAAACTATAAAAACCACAACCATCAGTTTATCCGTTTCGCAATGTACCGATCCCAGCTTGGACTTGACAAAGTAGCTGTTTCATTCACAGGTTCGCCCGTCATCTGAAACTGCGAGGCATGCTTTGTGCAGTACAAGTCATGATGCGCGCGACCTTTCTCGATCGTCGTTGGGAGAGGTACAAGCTTAATCTTGCGCTCGTCTGCCAAGCATTTGGGAAACGGTGGTGGCTTTGGTGCTTTGGCTTTGGACGCGTGGCCTTGTCGTTCGGGAGACGAAGCTGGTCGGGGATTCTGTTGTATAGAAGAGGAAGTCGAGGAGGAACCCGCTGAATTGGCGGTGTTGACTAAAATTGATGGACCAGAGGGCGCCTCTGCTGGAGACGGGGACAACGCAGCTAGCTCTCCGTTCGCTTCATTATTGTTCGGCTGCAGTTTCAAAGCCGCTCGCAGATCTAAGTACACTGTCAAAAGAAGTCCACAACTCCTATTCATATTCAACTTGCCTTTGATAGCTTCGTCGACCTTTCCTTGCATCTTCCTGGCCTTAGCACGCCTATAATAGCCCTTGCTACTTCGATGCTGACCGAGGGCCAACGTGCACGCCTTTTCAGCGGCCATCCAGCTGGTCAATACCAATCAGCATCATGAACGACGGGGTTAACGCGAGACGAACTCGTTCAGCTTGAGATGAGCGGCTGCCAGATTTAACTGGTAGTGGGGGAGCTCAGGTTCTATATGATAGGCGGCCTCATAATGCTTGACAGCTTCAGGGTAGTCCTCTTTGCGATACGCTATGTTTCCCTGAACCGAGGAACATCAGTAACGGGGAGAAAAGTAGGTAGGGAATGATGAGGATGTTGGCATCAATATCAACAGTTGAGAAAAAGGACACAGGCCCGATAAGGATGAATGGTGAACACACCTCTTCTTTGGCCCTCTCTGCGCGTACATATCTCCACTCCATTGCCTCACCAATGGTCATCCCCAAATCGTCTTCGGTCTTCCAAGTCCTATGATTATCTTGGTTGCTCGCACCAGCGTTCTCATCCCAAGTACAGAAGTCGAGCTCGAGCTCCCAGATATCTTCCTCCTCCTCTGTTTCCCAGCCAAAAACGCCGCTCCCTCTCCCATCCCATTCTCGTTCCTTGCCTTTGGCTGCTATTGGGACCATGCCTTTGCATTTCCCATTTCCGGGTTTGATACCATTGTCCACCTTCTGCTGGTCCTCTTCCTCTCTAACAGTCCTCTCACACACTTCTCCAAGATGGTCCGTCGAACAGCCGCAGTCACACCACTTGGTCGTTAATTTATCTCTGAGGACAAGTCCGTATCCCCTGACGTCAAACTCCTTCGACACTCGCCACAAGGTCTGAGACATCTTCTCGTAACCTACCCGAACTTTGTTGCGCCATTCAGAGGCGCTCCATTCGGGAGGCAGGGATGTTTTAGGATTAGCATATTTTATTTCGCATGCTTCCTCGAGAGCCTCAAAGCCCTCAACAAGGGGGCCAAGATGAGGCGGCTTTGTAAAGGTCGCAACAGGCATGGATTCGAGCACGTCAAGATACGACTTCAGCGCAGGGAAAAAGGGGAGGAGACGCAGCGAATGTAACCCCTTAGTCTGACAAATAGGAATATCATTCGACATTGCCTATGCAGGCGTAAATCAGGACATGGGATAGAATAAAAGACGATGAGGATCGTACAAAATGCCGCAAGGCTGTATACGACCACAGAACGCTCTTTGTAGCTACACGCTCGCCCGCCTGGCGCAAGTCCATGCTGATAGCTGAACGGAAGAAATCCTTTACTTCGTCCGCATCGGCGTTATAGGCTGCCCAGCCTGGGCCACCGAGGGCTACACAGCGCATGACGAGAGTCGGCAAGTGTAGGAGCGAGACAGAGTAAAGACGCGTCGAATAGAGACGCGCTATATCCTGTTCAAACCGGAGAAGGAGAATACGCGCGATAGCTCGTTCCAGCTCGGCGACAGCGGACATGGACTGCGAGACACCGCGATCTGTGTGAGGACTCGGTAACGGAAGCGAGCGAGGGAAAGGAGCTGATAGCTTCACGGGATGTGCTTGCCCGCTCTGAGGGTGTTTCTTGGCCAAAAGGCCGTTCGCTGAGCGTTTCTTGACGTGCGAGTATTTTGCGGGCATGAAGGAGAAATTGGGGTGGTTGCGGAGACAATACCTGTGACAAGATGGACCCGCGGAGCCTGGCGTCTCTATCAATCGCAATACGAGCCTTGATCGGGTTTGTCGCANATTTCACRAGGCGAMGCCGTCACTGACRATGTCCAGAGTTCTCGAGCTCAATNGCSRGCGCGACGTCGAAGATGAGAGTCAAGAAAGAAGAAGTGAAACAGCNNNATYGAGTCTGGCGGCTATACCGTTATTGCATCTGTTTGYGGYTGTTAGGCGAGGCGTCTCGGCCAACTCCGAAAGGTACTTCCTCAATGGCCGACTGACATAGAACTTGATCTCACGCTTGACCCATCAGCTCACGGTATTCTGGGAACCATGYACTGGCTTCCCTAGAACTCAGCCTCAAGGCCAAGCAGGATGACTATTGCTTCCTCCAGGYCCCCAGTTTGTGACCCCAAGCCTAGGGCAATCAGAAGTCACTCACATCAAGCGCCGCGACACYTGTGTTTTTGACGAGCAATGAGTAGATGMCAGCCATGCCCGGACGACCCTGTTCTGGTGTGGGCAGCCTTGGGAGTATTCAGATCTCAGCTTCTYGTATAAATTCATGGTGTACGTTGAGTGAATATTTTACTGTCAGCCCCCCCTCAATCATGAGCTATCTAGCCATTATACCCCTCCTCTTCGCTCTCATTTATGTTGTATATAGACGACTCACACGYATATCTATCTCTGATATACGTGGCCCCGCTTCACAGTCCTTTCTCGTAGGTATGGTYATCGAAYCCAATTCCTCCRTATTTCATTCGCTGAGGCCGYCGKTSACAGGGAATCTCCACGAATTCTTCACCAACCTTGCCGGCGAAAGCGACTTTAGATGGCAAGAACTGTAYGGTGAYATTGTTAGACTAAAAGCCCCTCTAGGGGTAAGTCCGCTTCGGARAGCGTCTTCTCGTCGTCGYATTTGGCTTATCACCGTRYCGCAGGAGGATAGACTTTTAANTTCTGACCCGAAAGCACTCAATTATATTTACGGTTGTGCCGGGTATGACTTTGTCAAGCCACCTGCTCGTCGGGAATTAGCCCGAGCTATTTCGGGCTATGGTGTGACTTGGGCTGAAGGTAAAGTGCTTGATTTCATGCCGAAGCACATGCCAGACGCCCTRATTCCGTAACATACTCGTAGGGGAAAGCCATAGAAGACAAAGGAAAATTATCGCACCTGGATTTGGCACGGCAGAAGCCAAAGCATCTTACCCCGTTTTTAGRCGGTGTGCCATTCAGGTTTGTACACGTCTAGACTCCATCTCGTCGTTGGTGAGCTCAGAGCTCATGACAGGTTTGCGACAAATGGAAAGAGATATTGGAACGGAACTTGGAGTGTGACAGCGCAGTTCTCAACGTCTCTTACTGGTTCAGCCGAGCAGCCCTGGATGCGATTGGAGAAGGTGATGACTTTTCCGCCGATAAAGTCGCAGCTACTAACTTYACCTACAGCTGCATTTGATTATCGCTTTAGAACATTAGAGAACGATCGGGACATACTTGGACGAGCGTATTTTCGTCTCACGTAAGTTTCTTTGCACTCCACRGCRTTCCCTGAGGTTAATTACGGACGAGTACAGAATTAGCACGTATGGGTTGCCGACGAAGCTGGCTATCTTATTCCAGGGCTTGACCGATCACTTACCAGATCGGTTGGTTCGCTTTATGTTTGACCATGCCCCTATGAAAGGCTTGGCTCATGCACGAAAAACCGCCAAAATTGCCAATAGAGTCGCTAAGAAGCTGATAGACTCGAAGCTGAAGCAGATTGAACATGGTGAAATCAAGCACGATATCCTCAGTGTCCTTGGTAAGCAAGCATGCCCAACACGGTATGCTCATCGTCTCATGAACCGACCTTGCCCTTCAGTCAAATCTAATATTGCTGCCGACGAGTCGATGAAGCTCAGCGTTTCCGAGATCGTCTCACAGATGAGGTAAGCTCGGAAWCAATTYGTCCCATACCAAGCCCAATCCTCACAKACTGCCCAGGACGATGATGTTTACTGGACACGAAACATCAGCGAACTCGCTATCATGGCTGGTCCTTGAGCTCGCGCGGAATAAGGATATCCAGAATCGACTCCGTCAGGAGATCCGACAAGCGGAACAARCTATCCGTGCGCGAGGCGACCAGGAATTTACGGTGAACGATCTCGAGAAAATGACGTATCTCAATGCAGTCATTAAGGCACGTATCTTATCGTCTTGATTAGCTTCTAAGTTACACTGCTTACCTTGCTTCGATAGGAATCTCTTCGAATGAACCCCGTCGGTCTGCACAGCTTTAGACAAGCCGCCAAAGATTGYGTGCTTCCACTGAGCAAACCCTTGTTGACTTCGTCCGGCCGATGGATCGACGAACTTCCGATCCCTCAAGGTGTCCAYATTGTCACCTCCATTATTGGCTACAACAGGTAAGCATCCCAGGGACTYCTGCGAGCCCCCGCACACTCAACTCCTCGGTTYAAGGAATAAGGAGGTCTTTGGAGAAGATTCGCACACTTTCAACCCGGACCGCTGGCTGAGGTCAGAGGGTATGTCGAGACCGAGCGGTCAAAAGGTGGGCGTATACAACGACCTGTATGTATTCAATTGCCAAGGGAATCAATCATTCACAYCACTRACATTCTACCCAAGGTTGACATTTTCTGGTGGTGTGCGAACTTGCCCTGGTTGGCGTATGGCGTAAGTTCACYGGGTTTGACTCGTCCTMTTCSTTTGGYTGACGCRTGCATCACATCTGCAGGGTCATCGAGGTKCAGGCCTTCATCGTGGAGTTGATAAACACCTTTGAATTCGATTTGACTGAAGAGGCCCGCCGCGTTCGCAGAGAAAATGCTCTTGTCATGGTGCCGACGGTTCCAGACCAACTCGATAAGGGTCCTCAGCTACCTCTGAGAATCAGACTGGCTGCGCGAGAATAGATGTACCGTTTTGCACTCCTCCCAAGTGTACGAACCTATAGATAGAACGCGGTTACGTTCTTCCTATCTCCAAATGGGCTGAGCATTTCGTAATTTGCAACTGGTGACCGGTCCATCTTTCTCACTATCCATGATGCCGAGTATCGCTACCACGCGATAGCTAGCTTATCWGCTCACGCTGYGAAAGGATTTACGATATTAACCTTGGATATCGCTGGAGATTGYAACATACGACTTGGGACTACCCATCTCTTCCTCCAACATGGCCACCAGAGCTAACTCCGTCGCCCATCCAACCTTGGTCAAGGTAWGYCATATGAAGCTNCCNNNTTGCYGTTACTGTGTGGTTCTGACACCTCGTCAGGTCGACCCCTTCATGTACGTTTAACCGATCTTGCGTTTGGTTGACACCGCTTGCCCTGACACCTCGGACGTCGTCAGCCCTGCTGATCAGCAGAAGGTACGTACATCTAAGTCACTCCACTCCGACTATTGCGCTTACGACCACTCTAACCACAGGGATTGCACAACCGCTGGCAGTGAGTCCGAGGAGAA
This sequence comes from Pleurotus djamor, assembly GCA_029747585.1. Taxonomy (NCBI): domain Eukaryota; kingdom Fungi; phylum Basidiomycota; class Agaricomycetes; order Agaricales; family Pleurotaceae; genus Pleurotus; species Pleurotus djamor. Next base: position 41,892 of record JAPEVF010000115.1, on the reverse strand, counting down.
TGCTCTCCTAGTYTGTCCCTGAACCCGTCGTAGCCCGGATATCCCTCCCTTCGCCACCGTCAAGCCCGGAGAGGTATGTCTTTCTGCTAATTKAAGCCTGYTCTTTGCTTATTTTACCGCGTTCCAAGGTTTTCAAGGTGGAATGCGTTGGTAAGGATCGAAGTTCAGCCGATGCGAAGGTGGCTGATTCAGGARGTACACAGATTGGACAGGGGCTCAAATTGGAAACAACGACAGTACGCTTYGTCGTTCGGAGTCTTTTTGAGCGCGTTCAATAACCCACAATTTTATAGAYAGCGAYGACATTAAAAACGTGGATCTTACGAAAATTCATAACCTCTCTGGCCCCATAGCTGTCGAAGGTGCCGAACCGGGAGATTGCCTCGTTGTTGACATCTTGGATGGTGCGCACTGTCCATACCTCCGTCCTTGAGATTCTTCAAGGCTGAACGATCCAATTTTAGTACAACCATTCGAGAAGATGCCTTGGGGATACACCGTGAGTTGATGTTCAACCCCTTTCAGTACCGACCTCATCACCACCTCAGGGAATCTTTGAGCTCGAGAACGGTGGCGGATTGTTCGGTACGAAGATATCGATGGTTTTAAAATAAATTGATAATATTGACCAACGGCGTTAAGCTCGCGAATTCAACAGTAGGGCTTGTAAGGCTATTTGGGACTTCCACGGTACGTTGACGTTACGCCTTGGAGCTCATACTAAAGGAAGGCTTCGTCAACTCCGATTAGGTGTCTACGCTACATCCCGTCACATCCCTGGCGTTCGGTTTGCAGGCGTTTCTCACCCAGGTCTCATCGGAACGGCGCCTTCCGCAGAACTTTTAGCCACCTGGACAGCCCGTGAAACTGGACTCATCGCGGAATTTGCGGACGCCGTTCCTCCCGTTGCATATGCACCCTTACCCACCGGAACGTATGTAGGACAAGACCTAGATCCCGCCGTAAGGGAGAAGATCGCTAAAGAAGGTGCCCGCACAATTCCTGGGAGAGAACACGGCGGAAACTGTGATGTGGGTCAATAATTCGTCCCCATCCTGTATTACTCGTTCGCGTCGCTAAGTCAGCGTAGATCAAAAACCTTTCCAGGTGAACCTTTCGTGGATGACTGGATTCAGTTGTGACTGAAAGGGGTCTAGGGGTTCTCGTTGTTACTTCCCCGTATTCATCAAAGGTGCCAACCTCTCCGTTGGCGATCTACATTTCTCGCAAGGCGACGTGAGCCCTTTCTACGCATTATTACTTTTCTGTGACTTAAACTGATCTCCACCATTTCTGAAGGGCGAGGTACCAGCACCATCTCTCCATGCTCCACAACCGCGAATCTGACACTACATATAGCTCAGCTTCTGTGGGGCCATCGAAATGGTGAGTAGAGCCATTTTAATGAGCAATAGCTATAAGACCGATACGCTTTGACTCAGGCTGGGATTATCACATTCAAGACCAGTATCATCAAAGGCGGTATCGAAAAGTTCGCGATGAAGCAACCTCTCTTCTTGGTAAGAATTTATCTAACACGACTCATCACATCGTCAGCTAAGCGTCATATATTAGCCCTCTCCAATTGATCCCATGTACTCATCCAAGGTAATCCTTGCCGCCCCATGGATCTTGTTTAGTTTAACCCCTGCTGCCCCCTCATTCAGCTTATTTTCGAAGGAATCAGCGTGGACTATCGTGAGTCAGATGTTCAATCTGGAAGGAAAGAGCTCAAGGACTTGTGTAGATGGCGATGGAAAGCAATATAACATGGATGCGTGAGTCGCTTTCTTTCTCCTCCGTTTTCGAATCCCTGGAAGCTTACCCCTTGTCTCTCTCAGCACTGTTGCTTACAAGCAAGCCGCCTTAAACGCTATTGCCTATCTTCAAAAGGTGCGTCTCCTTGAGCTTCTAATCACCTACTGTTCTGATTCTTTCACTATATCTCAGCTCGGGTATAGTGAGTCCATCATCTTCCTCTCATTCACTGTAGAGCCTGACTCGTAGTCTTCAAGCACGCGAGCAAGCGTGTAAGTATTCCTACCTTTCTATGTTTAGAATCCCAAAGCCAATTCTGTATCGTAGATCTCCTCCTCTCAGCCGCTCCAGTAGAAAGTCATGTCGGGGCCGTGGTTGTAAGCTTCATCGCCCTGTCCTCCCGACGAGACATCTGACAATGCGATTAGGACTCGCCTAATGCATGCGTTACTCTCGGCATCCCAACCGGAATATTTGACTTTGTGAGCACAATTCAAGCGGTCCTTCCTTCTTTCCATTCTTAAATTCCTCTTAGGACATCCTTCCATCTGCCGAGGGGCTCACGAAACACAACTTGGGACAGTGTGCCATTCGAAGCGATGGTGTTGTATAATAGACAAATAAGATGAAACTGTGCAGCAAGAAATGGATATACTGTATCTATGTTTACTATATTGGCATGAATCGCTGGACTCTGGTGAGGAACGACCAAGGAACTACATTAGTTGTACGTACACGAAGACTTTATGATCAGCTGGATAACGGAAGCAATCATGGGCGTTTGGCACAGTGGTTAGCGCGCGCGCTTTGCATCCGAATGTACTTGCGCGAGGTCGTGAGTTCAATCCTCACATCGTCCAACTTTTTGACTATCGGAAAGTCGAACAACTCATTTCGACGACTAGTTGCACGTCCTAGGGAGTACGTATCTACGTGAATCCAAGAGCGGTACGCGACTTGGTTAACCCTTCGCTAGTCAAGAACTGCTGTGCATCGAGCATCCTATAATTTATTAACTAAGATTAGGAGCGGCCGAGGAATATCCGTATCTCTTACATGGTGTGCACCAGGTTAATCGACCCGGGGAGTGTAGTGTTTAGTGCACGAATCGAAGATGCAATTACAGGGTCCAGGTTGGCCATGAACGTGCTCAGCATATCGAGGCCAGGTACCCGATTGAGCCCAGAGAGGCCAGTCGCAACTTGTCTATTGAAAAACGGGCTCCGTATTAGCGTCCCCTTGGCTCAAACACGAAGACGATACTCACTGAAGGATGTCGGCGAAGAATATGCTGATGTCATCATTGGTGGGGAAGCCTGTGGTAGATCCACTGCTGACGGGGATGATCTTGAAATCATTTGTTGAAGCGTTGAACACAGTTAAAAGCTCGTTCACTTGGTCTTGAACTGTCGCATCGGTTGCAGCTTCTTGTGCTTGAAGAGTCACTTTGAAAGGCAAAGTCAGAATACCTCCATCTACGACATAATACGGGCAGCAGGGGGAAATCAAGTTGACTGACGGATATTCGGCATGATGATGTGAATACTCTCATCAAGGCTGTCTATGACCTGCTGGATCTGAGCATTGGTATTGGTTGTTTGTCGGCTTTGGAGAGGCTTGGCAACGATGGTAGCCGCCGCAGCGAGTGTTACGACAAAGGTGCGGAATGCGAACATGGAAATGGGTACCTTAGCTGACTGGGGAAGCAAGCCGTAAGATGGGGGGCAATGCATTTGCCAAGCAAAGACTTTAAAGCCTGGCCCTGAGAGTCGGCGGTACCACCTCGATGGGCGTTGGCATGAGTGTCTATGATATGCCAGTGGGAGATATTGACTAGACTTAGGGCAACAGCCCACTTTCCCAGAAAATAGGCGTGAATGGGATACCACGGCATGACGGCGTTGATCCAACGAAGTGGTTTGGGTTCTCATGCCAGGCTGAAACGAATTGCAAACGAAGTGTCCCCATAATAGGGGCAATATAAGGGGCAATATCTGTTCCGCGTGATTCGGCGCGTTTGGCCAGGGTCGAATCAGAATTCAAACTCGGCGGGCCACTCCAATTCCAACGTTTCTACCCTACCACCATCCAACACAGATATTCGGCCAACTGAGGTACCATTATGCGAGCTGTTCCTGCTTATCAGAACCTTGAGCACGCCGATTCCACGCACCAAAATGCCTCTTCGCTCATTTGTCGCGCCGCCGCTTTTCTGATACCCCCGTTCATGGGTGATTCATAACCAAGCCGGGATTCCAATCCGTCGTCACTGGAAGTTACGCGATTCCCGGACTGTGTCGCACGATATGCTCTCGGCTGGCTATCAGTATCTTTCCGTGGGACTGAACTCTGCCCTGGTTCAATGAACGAGTCTATTTTACAAAATCTCCCAAGCGTTACACGTCGTTCCACGAGGTCAAATCCCGTAGCACCGTCACGGCAGCATCATTTCCCCACTGGCGTGTAAAAACGAGGTTCCCGAAATCTTTTCGTAGAGCCATTTGCGCGTTGATGGCTGCGGTATTGGGGTTTCTGAAACCCACGACATCGGGGCCGATCATTTATTTGTGGGAAGGCCGCCTAGATGCCATCTACCCAAGTTCCATCTCCTAGTAGGAGACGGCTCTGCGCCGCCGTGCCCTTTGTGCGTATCTCCTTGGACTGAACTCTTGGCGGCGTACAACACCATGTGCACGCTCGTTTATTCAATTGTTGTAAAACCAACTTCCGTAAGATATCATTTGCACTGCTAATGACTCTCTGTAGTCTGGATGGTATATAATATGGTCCATCAGCCATTACTTCAGTCAGCAGCGGAACTTATCTACTCGCAGCGGCTACTCAAGTAACAGACATGATGTTTGGACGTTCTTCCCTCTTCGTCTCCCTCGCTGGCCTGCTGGTCTCTGTCGTCGCTTCTCCCCTCGAAGTCAGGCAATCGACGAACACCAACCCCCAGATATACCAGGCTATCTCATCCTTGTCCCAGAGCATTCACATCATCATTCCCAACCTGAGTGAGTGACAAGCTCGTCTGTATTCGGTGTCCAAGCAAAGGTCAATATGCTAACTTGGTTGATAGACACTCTACAGGCATCTGGTCAAGCGAACATCCAAAACGTCGGAGAAAATATCGACGAACTCACGACTGTCTACTCTACTGCCGCCAATGACATCGCGGCTCTCACTATCAGCAGTGGTAGCACTACTACGTTCCCAACGAACGATGATATCAGCATCACCTACGCCGCGGCGCTCCAGTACGCATGAATCCCTTCCGGTCCATCTATTATGATCACTAATCTGTGTCATTGTATATTTAGGCTTGTCGCTACTACTGCCGCTGGCTTGAAACAAGTCGATGGGTTGACGACGTACGCCAGCTTGATGTCAGGTCTTGATCCGGCAATCACGTCACTGCACGGTGCGCTGAATCGGACGTTGCCCAATTCAACCAGACTTGTCCGCACCATGTGAGTGGATAAAGGAACGACAGTTGTATAAACGTTGAACTGATGCATGTACGATTCATGACAGGATGCTTGATGCTCAGCAGTTCCTCACTCAGGCCGGGCTCACTCAATCGCGTGCTTCTCTCGGCTTTGCATAAACCACAGTATGCCCTCGAATGTAAATTATGATAATTAAACGGCGATTCTTCGTTTGACCTGTGTCATAGCGAGGAAGTGTGAAGTGCTCATGCATAGTTGAAGCTTTGAGCTTGACGACTGGTGGCTACTGGAACAAGCGTAACACGTCGCACAAGAGGAAGGTCGAGACACACGCACCGTGAGCGTGGCGGATCTCAGTCCAGTGGCCGGCAATATAATGTCCCTGACACCCAAATAATTTCCCCAGGTCACAGAATTGGCGAAGAAAGTTTGTTCACGGAGGGAGGAGTATGTAACTCGGGTGCGCTGAGGGTGTATGGGAATGAAAACACCGGTCATATGAATGAGGGGGATGCCATCCATTACCGTCGTTCCTGTACGTATCCCGCTTTCGCACCTCTATTCGGCTCCCTTGCTCTGATGCGTCCGTCGATCCTGTGCAACGAAAATTCTTTATCAAACATAGCAATGTCCACAGGTGCTTTCTGTCTCGGCGACGTCGGTACGCTTCTCGAAGACTTTCAGGCAGCCTAACGTATCTTCTTCTACGGAGAACTGTGGGAGAGGTCGATTCTAACTGCATCTTGACACAGTAACCGTCAACAGACTGATAGACGTTCGAGAGGCAAAGTAAATTATTTACCTTTAGGCACAGCGATGATCCTCGAGGGAAACGAGGCTCGTTACAATAGTAACCGCTGACGTTTCTCGACCTGGCCCAAATGGGACCTTAGTTGCAAGGGAAGAGCAAACGCTACGACTCGTAACCTGAATTTTGTGAATATCGCTAGTCGTATTGCATCGGTCTTTATCAAAGAGAGGGTCCTTTTGATAGCCAAGATAGACCTATTTCACAGTTTGACCGTTTGAAATTCAGGAACGCATGTCGGTCAATATTGTGACTGGGGGTTTCTTTACCTCGCAAGGCGCGAAGCTACGTGATCTTCCCCTCAGAAGATGAGAAGGTTTGCCTAGGGATGTCAAGCTGGTGCCAAAGGATTTCTCTTACGTCTGAGCGCTGAGACGGTTGAGAGTTCTGGCCTTCGTCGCGAACGTGGCGTACAGAGGTCTATTCTGGGGATGGGTGAGGATCTGAGAGAACTGGGAAGCAGGGACGTGGATACCTTGGAGAATATCACTGCCCTTCGGAGGAGTGCTCCTATAGCCTCAGTAAGTAGACCAGAAACACTGGCTAGTACTGACTGATGTACTATGCCTCCATTGACAGTTCTTACAACGTCAATACCTTTTCGCGTGCGGACACTCATGTTGAAAGGAGCAACGGGTCCGCCACTCGAGAAATAGTCAAATGTCGCGGACTAGTCAGGGAAGTCGCCATTCCCGCACCAGCCCACGCCCACGCACTGTCAAAGAGCCTATAGTAAGTCTGGATAGATGGATAGGGGACGATGAAGAAGCCTCTTACAGCTTGCATCGTGGTGTGAGACTCCATCTGAGTCGCCCTGAGAGTCCTGTTTCTTGTTTCTCCTTGGAATTTAAGATCCCCTTCGCGTCCAGTATCAGGCAATGGGTTTCTGTCGAGGTCTGGGATCGTAGGAGTGTCCGATAAGGGAGCGACCTTAACCCTAACCATGGGTTCCTGCGATGACAAACTTAGGGTTACGATCGAACGGAAGGAGCGCTCATCTCCCCGAACCCTCAAACTTCGTCATGCACGCTACCCGCTTTCGGGGCAGCTGTTCCCTATAAGATGGTGTCACCCCATGCCTACTCATGCCCACAAGACCGGCGTAACCGTTACCATCACTATATAAACCCAGCGCCCAACCTGCAGGGACAACCGTCTACTCAACAATGCCAGGAATCCTCTCCAAGATGCTGCCAGTGATCGGTAGTGCGTATGGCTCGCAGATATGTAAGTACCAGTACTTGGGGGATACTCGTTGGATCTTAGCTAATGGAAATTTCCCTAGTATTTGCATCGATATTCGTGCCACAGCAAAATGAGATGTTTTACGACATGTGCGGATCTATCGGATACCTCACATCCATCGCGGTGTCGTTGTATTATTCTCACTTCAAGGCCAAGCTTCTGGGAGGGTTGGACTCGTTACCACCGTTGTCTTCGTTTGCACCAAGGCAGCTTCTAGTCAGCGGCGCTTTAGCTTTATGGACCACAAGATTAGGGCTTCACCTTGGATTGGTACGTTTGTTACGCCTACGCCGTGGGGGACGCGGATGCTAACTTTGACTGATAAGAGAGCCATCAGAGCCGGCGGTGATTCACGGTTCGACGTGATCAAGACGAAACCGAAGGCATTCGTTTTCTACTGGGTTGCACAAGGTATGTACATCGTATGGCGTGGTCATCGTTGAACCGTACAAACTGAGACCTTATCATTAGCGACATGGATTCTACTCGTTGGTTTACCTGTATATCTCTGCAACGCCACGCCTCCTGAAGAACACCCTTCTCTTGGGTTGCGCGATTACATCGCCATCGGCTTGTACGCCGTCTCCTTCTTACTCGAAGTTACCGCCGATATGCAAAAGCATTCCTGGCGTCGGCGCAAGGATGCTAAGTTACATGACGAGAAGTTCATCACATCCGGTCTATGGGGAGTTAGCCGTCATCCAAAGTAGGTCACCTCACTTCTGGTGCATGKGAGCGGCGATGTTCATGCACCGGCGTTTGCGAATGTAGCTACCTTGGCGAAGTGGGTATCCAAACGGCCATTTGGCTCTTGTCCACCACCTCCCTTCAAACATCCTCGTATCCACGAGGCATCGCCGCACTGGCTTCAGCCGGACCACTCTTCACGTACTTCATCCTTCGTATGGTATGTACATCCACTCTTTCAGACGTTCGTATGGCTCGTCTTCAACATTTCTGGATGTCTTTAGGGTTCCGGCGTACCTCCTTTGGAAAGGCAAGGAGATAAAAGGTTTGGATCTGATCCGAAGTGGCAGGAGTATAAACGGTTCGTGCGCTTGCTTAACTACTGGAGCACCGCTCATGATCAACGGCTCATCTAGCACTGTCCCGGTCTTTTGGCCTTGGGGAGGTTATCGTTGATTTCTCGTTTTTATCCGCAAATTGTATTTGGAGACAGACCTACATGTCCATCAATTCCGAAACCCGTTTCCCTTTAACCCTTCTAGTCTCTCTGCGCAGTCGATTACCCGCCGGCCACYCCAACAGACCTTGTGGGATCTGTCTAAGAATAACTCGGAGCTCACGTTCAGTCGCCCCTCTGCCTCGATCCTTCTTCAGGAGTTGCACAAAAGTCGTGAAGCTCATCGTGTTACGCTCTACAGCCAAACTTTGTAGCTCAACGTCGCATTTCGTCTTCGCCTCTCTGTTTCTTTTAGGCGTTGCACCACCTCAGTGAACAGAAATTACCATCATCAACAACGCGTCGGTCTCAACTCTCCGCATTTTCCCTCTGTTGCATGTGCCTGAAGGAAGCGGCTTCGTGATCATCATGGACGCGTAGTAAGTATAAAGAGGTGAAATTTTCCTGGAGACGTGATTCATCTTTCTGTTTGTTTTGCGATTTCTTTTCTTCGCGGCACACTTCCAGAGAGCCTCTCTCATTTCACAAGAAAGAAGACAAAGTGCCTTCTTACTATACTCACACTCGTTTAACTCTCGTTGTCACTCTTTTGAAACACCCAATGCCGTCGCTTAAATTTGCACTCGTACCGTCTATCGCGTTGCTTGCGTTGACTGCCCACGCGCAGACACCATCGTAAGTGCTTCACCACTTTTCTGGGTGCCTCAGCTCAACTGAGACAGGTACACCGGAGCTTTGCTCATCGAACCGCTTCTCAACAATGGTATGCTCCTCATATACCTGCTTCGTCAACTCCTCGTCAATACAATGTCTGTTACAGGGAAGTGCATGACCGCCGCGTCGAACAACGACGGTGCCATCGTCACCATCCAAGGATGTACTGGCGCTGATGCCCAGAAGTGGACTTTCAACGGTGGTAGTGTCAAGATCTTTGGAAACAAGTGCCTTGATGTCACGGACGGGAACAATGTTGATGGCGTCAAACTTCAAATTTGGACGTGCAATGTCCCGAATGCGAATCAACAGTTCTTTTATACCGTATGCTTCCTTTGCCTGCTATTCGCGATGTTCTACTGAAGGGAGGTATTGTGGGTGTAGAGTGACTATCATCTCGCGTGGACGGACCATGGAAAGTGCCTTGACCTCACCGATGGTAATCAAAATGACGGAAACAGAGTGAGTTCGCATTTCGTATCCTCTTCATAGGACCATGATGTACTCACACGTCGTCTACTCATCGACAGCCCCAACTCTGGACTTGCAGCGGGACAAACCCCAATCAAGTCTGGAACACCGGCTACATGGCCAATGCTCTCCCTCAGACTTCCGAAAACGGACAGAGTGGAACGAATAGCTGTGGGTCAGGAAGCTCTCAATCATCGAATTGTCAAACGGCCTGGATCAAGTATGTGCCTTCCCTTGCACACTTGATCTGCCCATTTGTTAATCTTTTCTGGCGCGTTTTTCTGCAGCGACGTTGATGACTTCTGCCTTTGGGCTCCTCCCAATCCGAGCAGTACCATCGGGGATACTGAACGGGAGGAAGTCGCCTGGTGTACTAAATCCGGGCGCGGTACAAGGACCATCCCCGATGGCGCCTTAAAAGGTGTTCACTTCGTCAAAACCCCCGACTACGTTCAAGTGACTGGCGTCGGTGATTTCACGAAGATCAACATCCGTGCTGGCGACGCGTAAGTGTATGAAGTCTTTGGACTTGCCCGATCTGATATCGAAACTCCTCAATACAGCGGTGGTGAACTTGACCCCCATGGCGCTGACGGGAATGGCAACCCTATCGGTGGATTGGTCTTCGGGAACACGTTCGGCGCTGCGAGGCAATATCACGAATGGACTTCGTTCATTTCTGATACGGAGTTTTGCTTCCGGGCGTGTGTTGGACCGAACGCTGCGAGGAACTGTCAACATATCTACGATGTCATGGGATGTTTCTGGGTAAGTGTTTCACCTGGATCACTGGAATCAACGTTGAATCGAGAAAACTACCAGAATATGCCTGCCAACTACGACGCTGGAACCTTTGAGTCCTGCGATGCTGATGATGAGTTAGTATCTAGCAGCTCGTCAAACGTGGCTGTTTGATTAATATCATATTTCTAGCTTGCCGATGGGTGTCTACGGAACTTCCACATGGTACACCTCATATTTCGCCCCTCCACTTTTATACAACTTGACTAATTCAACATCCAGGTTCCAAGGTGTGAACCCAACACCCCCGGCTCATCCAGCTGCGCCTTCTTCAAATTGTCGATCCCTGCCAACCGTATCCGTTGCTCCTGCAGCGAGGCGACGCGACAACGGTGGTTTTGCCCGTGAGTATGTTGGTCGGGACGTGTTGGGCGTGTTCCCTACGCCTCCACCGAGGGTTTAAAGGTTTCTCTTTGGACATTTAAATGATAGTGACCACGGACAATTTAATCAAATAATTATCTCTTAATCGTGACTACATCCCAACTTCTTACATCCCGTTTACGGTTTGATGTTACTCAGATGTCGTGCGAAACCCGATGATTCTCAGAAGTGGTGACAATGTGCCGTAAGTTTCAGTGTATCATGATTCATACATCAATCATCATCCCGAAACTATCCATGGAGAAACGCAAGAGCCCCTCCTCGTCGCCATTTACTGTCAGCGCCCAACACTGAGTTACATCAGGCCCGTAGGCGACCACGACGTCACCTCTTCAGTGCTATATATTTGGGCATTCCAGTTATAACGAACTTTGGATCTCTCACAGTACTAGTCAGATGTACACCGTCCAGTTGTCAGGCAAGTCAAGTCATCTTGGGCAGGCGGCCGGGCCATATTCTGCGAATGATATTATACTTAACCATCTTCCAACCATAGCCTCTGATTATCCTATAGAAACTGTCACTGTCTTCAAATCCAATGCCGAGGTCATACGTACCTTCGATATCGAGCTAAAGGTATGGCTGTACGTAGTCCAGCTTCTCGAAGTCGTACTTATAAGAAGATATCAAGGCCAGCCAAAACTGTGTCGAAATCAGCGAAATTCCAAGTTGCATCGAACCTAACACCGTCCGTGTCAGTGGTTTGTCGAGCAATGCACGTCTGTTCGATGTTTTCTCTACAATCGCCCCAACTACATTCACCGGCCTTGGAAAAGACAAGTTTACATCGCAAATTCTTGAAAACATCCGTCTACTCGAAGCCAGAAAGGCGGAACTTGTCTCTCAGCAACAAATCTTTCGTCATGAAGCGGACATTCTAGTTTCATGGGGGAAAAGTTTGTCAGGCGATCACATCAAGCCTGGGGATATTAAAGCTGCGATGTCACAGTTCGTCGATGTGAGCAAGAGGAACGTCTCCGATTCCCAGACTATTGAGGAGAAAATCGTCGCAGTTGATCGAGAGATTACAGCCCTCAAGAGGAAACAAGAGGAGAGGAAAGGACTGGTTCCCTCCAAAATCACAATTATTATTGGCTCGGAAGGTGAAGGTGATGACTCCGTTTCGTTCAAGCTATCGTATGGTAAGTTTGACTAGGACCACAGCAACCTTGGCCATTGCTCATCGTCTCTTGTAGTTGTAACCGACTCATCATGGAAGCCGATATATGAGCTCCATGCATCGACCGACCGCGACAACCTGGTCTCGGGCATCACCTTGGACTATTGTGCCCACATCACTCAAAGTACTGGTGAAGATTGGAGTGGATCATCTCTGATTCTCAGCGCAGCTGCGGTCGGAGAAACTCACCACACCATCCCGGTTTTGCATCCTTTGAGAGTACGACCAATGTTGAAGTTCACAAAGCCCCAGTGGAGCCAGCCTCAAGCTTTCAGCACCGGTCTCTTTGGTGGATCTGGAGGGGGAGGGCAACAAGTCCACCAGGCACCCTCTATTTTTGGAACGCCTGTCACCACAACGGCCCCTTCGGTACCAGTCCCACCTTCAGCCCCAGAAGAAGATACCTACGAAGTCATCAGCGAATCCTTGAAACCCTCTACGACCATCACTGAGACACCTTTGTCCATTTCGTATACTGTTCCTGGACCAGCCACGATCCCCAGTGATGGTATGAGACACCAGGTTCCCGTCGCATCTTTGTCCTTTGATGCAGACCCTTCTCACATTATCGTTCCTCGCATCAAACCCGTCGTTTACCTTCAGGTAGTGCATGGTATCACCTTCTCTTCGTCTATTGGATGCTGATGCTACATCTTCTAGTGTCGGATTAAGAACACAAGTGACTATAAACTTCTGCCCGGTACCGTGAATGTAGTGATGGACGGAAGCTACGTGACTTGCTTTGCTATCAAGGTCAGTTCTCCCTCGCGCGTGACCCAGACATCATAGTGATCATTGTCCTTTGTAAATCCAGGAGGTCAATAAGGGAGACACTTTTGATTGTACGCTCAGTGCCGACCCAGGAATCAAAGTCAATTACACAAGAAAAAATAGTTCCGCACGCAAGGACGAAAGCACATTCACGGAAGCCCTCAACGTCGTCACTTACTCGAACAAACTTACCCTTACAAACACGCATTCGTATGCACTGAACAAGCTCATTGTGAAGGAGTGTTTGCCTCTTACTGGAGAGCATAAGCAAGCCAAAATTATCCTTAATCAACCGATGGAATTGGTCGGTGCTGGGGACGGAGAGGTCGCTCTTCCTGTCACCGGGGATGCGTGTGAGAGCGTCACAATCCGGTGGTCCGAAGTTGTTGATGGGAAAGGGGGCGAAAAGGATGGGATGTTTGAGTGGTGCCTTGGTGGTTTTGGAGGAGGCGAGAAAGTTGAGTTCGATGCTGAATGGGAGTTTAGGACGCCTGGCGGTACGCAATGGGTCGAGTATGTTGATGAAGGCCCAACGAAGCTTTTCCCGTAACATGTTAATCCTTCTCCAAAGTATGTTTCCTTCCTGGAGTACATCCACCTGTTCCCTGACAGAGGAACCTCGGATTGAAAGGCACTCTGACAGCCACGAAGACTCGAGAAGGCGAGGTATAAACGGGATGGAAGATATCGGCGGACTAATGCAACGTATTTTGAAACTAAACAAACTTTATACGTACTGAAAATCCTAAGGAAGCTATGAGATATAGGTCTAGTACAATTACAATGAATTTATGAGAAGGCATGTAGAAAGGTGAAAAATTAGATGCTAATGTCGTCCGTGCTTCCAGCAGCCCACTCCTCTTTCGTGATGCAGCCAGTATGGCGACAGACAGGGCAGGTCACTTCAACCTCGCTTCCATGAACTTGCTCCTCCGCACCTTGCAGAGNAGACACGTTCAGATGTGACCAAGCACGAGGGATGGAACACATGTTGACAAACGCTCTTCCCGACGTCTTCACCAGGTTGGTGGTCAGCAGGGTGCCGGATCGACAATTGCTTCATCGACTTGACTGCCTCCGAAACAGTAGGGTCCTCGTCAGACGGTCCTGCACCGCAGCTGACGTCGTCACAACGGAATCCTGCTTCTCTTTCCATCTTCTCCACTCTCTGCCGAAGGGTGGTACCAGGTGCAGGGGGAGGCGACCATGGTTTACTTTCTGTAGGTGGCTGGGGCCGACGACGTCGACGGCGCGTTCCTTGGAACAACCCCGGGAGTCCCTGTTGACCTTCGGCTTGACCTTCTGCACCCGTCGCGGCACCTGGAGCACCAGTAGCACCAGCAGTGCCAGTGGCAATACCAGCTCTGGTCAATATATCACGGACAGTAGGACTGAGATCAAAGATATCAGCGTTTATGAGGGTTTCCAACGCAGGGAAGCCGGGCATTGTTAAAGGTGGGTGGTCATGGTCATGGTCATGTGTATGAGCATGATTGTGATCATGGACGTGGTCGTGGTCGTGGTCATGGTGGTGGTGAAGGTGGTGATGATGAAGACCATTGTTAGCGACGAATTGTTCATAGTCCCTACGCATAGCTTCCATATGTTCGGGTGGTACAGGGCCGAATGCTGGTTCCAAGTCCCTCATGACTTGCTCAAACTCGGCTTGGCTCACCGTTCCAGGAGTTACAGGATTTGTGGTCGGGGCGGGAGCGAGAGGGGCATTCGACGCAAGCTGGGCTGGTAAACCAGAAGGCAGGCCTGTTGCTGCCGCTTGTTCGACCGTCTGGGGGCGAGGTTGGGGAAGGGGTTCCAGAGTCACTCTGAGGTTGTGGGGGTTGAGAAGCTACGACGGTGGGCTGCGCACTAGGACCTGCTTCCGCAGGAGTGTCTCCATGCGCTGCATTAGTACCGCCAGGCATTCCTGCAAGAACATAATCAAAGACAGGGCCAAGAGCGCGTGCAACAATGCGCTCAAACATAGGGTTATCATCCTGAGAACCGGATGCAACTTGAGGTTGTGTTGTTGGGCGAGCAGCTGCAGGTGGTGTCCCGGCTTGTGAGGTTTGAGGAACAGCCTGTGGTATGGGTACAGTCGGAGTTGCCGATGCAGTTGTGGCGGGTCGTCTGATGTTAACAGGTGGACGGCGAGGAGCTGTCTGATTCGGCATCAACGGAGCAAGTAGGTTTTGCAAAAAGCCAAAGCCACCGCCCATCACGCCTGTAAATCCAAGAGGTGTGTTAGTAGTCCTTCCCCTAGTACCAGCCGCCGGAGGTTGATCCTGGGCTTGGGCTGGTTGCTGAGGCGCCTGAGTCTGACCAGTAGTATTAGTGTTATCAGAAGCTGGGACTGATGAAGGGGCTGGAGCAGGTTGATGACCAGTTGCGCCCTGGTTATCTGTCGCCGCACCGTTTCGTTCGTGTATCATGTTCAAGAAATCGCTAGCGGTCGGATTCAAAGGTCGACCAGAGAATAACCCAGCCATAGTAGGATCAGCTGAGAGTGTGCATCAGAATACTGTCCATCAATGACAACTGACAATGGACGTACCAGTACCGTTGCTGGGCATGTTAACGGGTATGACATCGAGGATGACATCGACACCACCCATGGGAAGGTGAGTATGGTACACCGTTCGATGCGCTCCGGGAGGCAATTGAGGTAGGTTCGGACGATCCGTAACACGAGTCCATGTCGGGCCGTCAATGTTCATATCATCCGAAGTCGCGCCAGGTTGTCCAGCTGGTGCTGTGGGAAGCGATTGTGTACGCCCTCTGGGTACGGATTGCGCCCTGCGTTGAGGTTGATTACCACCGGCACGTCGACTATTCGAGAACAACAGAGGGATACCCATTCCGTTGAAATTGAAAGGGATGCCGGCAGGGGGTACGCCAGCGTCCTCTCCGGGAGCGCGTGCTTCGCCTTGATTACCCTCACCTTCGGCAGCGCCCTCTGCATTTGCATTAGCGCCACCCAAAGGTGGAAACAATTCGAAAGGTGCGAACGTGAACGGTCCAAACGCTGTCGCACCTCCCATAGTCGCTCCACCAAGACCGCCCGTTAGACCAGGGTACCTCCCGCCCAAGCCCCATATTAAACCCTCAGGGTCTATATTGAATCGACAGCTGGGACAAGTCGTCTGCATTGGTTTAGAGAACCATGGTATAAGGCACGATGAATGAAATGCGTGCGAGCAAGGAAGTGTGACGATCTTGGGAAGTGGTGCTTCGTCCTTGGGTTCTTCAGAAGCCGTCTCGGCTTGTTCGGTTGGTTCAATTGATGCTTCACCAGAGGCAGGCACGTGCGGGATATCACCCGTACCTTCTTGAGTCGCTGGCTCTGAGTGTGAGTGTGAGTGCGAGTGTAGGGTATCACCTGCAGGCGTTGGCCCAGCCTCCACGCTAAACCCTGAATCCTCCAACAAGCTGTCAAAGCATATTGCACAACTTCCAAATCCATTCCCTTCACCACTCGCTTTCGCCACGGCTTCCATCCTCTTAGCCAATCCCTCAGGGACCTCTTCCAAGCCTCTGATAATCTTCTTCCCCATCTCCGAATTGTCACCCATAGCCTCGAGCGACCCAAGTGCGTTGGTAAGTATGTTTGTCATATTCCGAATCTGCGCAAGCAAATCTTCTGCTGTCATATATCGGGCCCTATTGTTAGACTGGGCAGCCCCAGAGCCTGGATTTGGGTTTGGGTTTGATGCAGGTGTGTCAGCATCGCCGTTGCCTCGTGTACCACTTGTCGATGGAGGGATCGATCCTTCTTGTGCAGGAGGCGTAGTGGTAGTGGGGTGAGTGAAAGGATTGAGCTGGGGAGGAAGGCCTCCGTGGGTGTGAATTCGGAAGTTCTCGTCAACTTGACGAACGATTGGGGGCCCACCCCGTAGAAGATCAAAGGTTATCGCAAGACCATTAGGAGCGCCTGCGTGGAAGGTAAATTCCTGGCCAGAGACATTCGGTGCAGCCGACGGAGGAGCTGCGTTACTGTGCTCGGCTGGAGTAGACGAACTGCGTTGGGGAAGATTCATGTTGTGCTGATGACCAAATAAGTTGAAAGGCACGCCGCCAAAGGGAGGCGGTTCGGCTCCAAGACGAGGAGCTGAATTCAGTCGCAGTTGCGGAGAACGAGTAGAGAGAAAGAGTAAAAGCCCATTAGCGTTCCTTGCATTCAAAAATGATAGATAATGTGCATTACCAGTTCGTTCTGACGGATGTCTACGGTCTCTCTCAGCATCGTGATCATCCTCTACCCGCGGACGCCTATTATTTCGCTGGGGCGTTGAAGCCCCCGAGCGTGAACCTTCGTTGTGTGGCGTCACAGTAGGACTTGGGTGGTATGACAAAGGTTCCAAGGGTTCAAGACCTGGCATCGCCGAGTCATCGTCATCATCATCGTCAGGAAATTGAGGTGGAGGTGAAAGAGGATCGTGGCTTGTACGATAAGGAAAGCGCGAAAAGCCTGATATTGAAGGTCGATTATCTGAGTCGGCTACACGGAGTTGTTGCTGTTCTGGCGAGCTTGAAGACGCAGGTAGCGTATGCTGAACTTCGGCAAGTGGTTGGCTTTGTTGAGTCTCTGTGTGGGGCGGTGAAGGCAACTGACGTTGGGAATCTTCCGGCGCCGCTGCAGCGAGCGTAGAAATACCCTCCTGCGCTAATGCATCATCGCCGGTGGTGTCCATTGCGGTGTCGGCAATGTCCATTTCTACTTCAAAATCGACGGGGACGGCGCTGGAGGATACATTGTTGGTAGCCATCGAGGTCGAAGTGTTATCACTGAAACCAGCAACATGGAGTGCGTTTGAAAGCGTCGCATCGTTTCCAAGGGCGTTGTGCTCGTTCGACGAGGCTTGCCCAGACATTTTAAGGTCGACGGGCGTGGTTGTGGTTGCGGTTCAAGTTGTGTTAGTGGCCCAGACACAAGACTGACTGGGGTAATAATCGGACAACTCAGAATAGGGGAATAAATGATATCACCACATCACGTGATGTGACGAGTTGCGTGGAATGTGCTCGACGGTGCTGGAACATCGTATGTTTTGGTTTGATTCATCATGTACATCCATTGCAATAACTAATCTAAAATATATTAAATCTATGTAGTTAAGTTGTGGTTGCCTATGAGCATATCACTGGGCCTTTCCTAAGGACTCTTTTTCTACTGCTTTGTCGCGAGCTTGAACCTCGAGGAGAGGATCGAGCGACGATTCCGGCTGACGATATGAACCGCCCCACCGATCGGCCCACGTAAAGTACTGGAACGAGTAGAAATATGTTTAGATTTCGCCTGCGATAGTGAAGCGAGGACGAAGGGACTCACTTGGCCGTAGTTGACCGTAAAGTATATATGGTGCAGAGTATGATGGGCAGGTCCGTTGATTATCTTCTCGAGAGGGTGTCCAGTTATCATATCAGAATCATGAATCTATGAATGACTGTCAGCATTGATTAACGCAAATAATCGCAATCAAACCCACGAAGATACTCCAGAAGTTAACGAGGACGAAAAGGACGAGATGGAGCAGACGATGGAGGGGGAACACGTAGATGAAGATATGATATGGAAGGGATTGGGCGTAACCATCAACAAAATGGAAAGCATGCGAAGCAAAGGGGGTAGGAACTATAAGACGAAGGGTTAACATAAATCCAAGATGCAGAGGAACTTGGCCGCTTACTGATCCATTTGTGGTGGGGCTTGTGAATGTATTTATAGATGGCTGGTACGTGAAGAATACGATGTATCCAATAAATACCATAATCAGTGAACACCAAGTATCTATTTGGGGTCAGACAGAGAGACGGCGGCAAGAAAATGGAAACTCACAATGGCACCGAAGCGAAGAGGTAGAACCATCCGTAATCCTCCACATTATTGTACAGTCTCGAGTAGCCCATAACCTCGCCTTGGAACCAAGGCAAAGTCAAGGCAATCATTCCGGGGAATGCGCGCAAACTGCACTGTATCTCGAGTTTGACCTGGTCCTTCAAAAACCTGGGATGTCTCATCATGTCGTGGTTGAAGATGAATTTGTACGATATCCATGCAAAAAGGAAGTATAAAACGTGAATGCCGATATATGTTATGACGGTGAGTGAAATGAGTTGTCGAGGGATATAATCGCGAGGCCAAGCAGACACGGCTGGTAGTGCGGCGGAAGAATATATCGACTTCATTTCATCCATGGGCAATGGGGGATGCGGGAGCCTCGAGACGAACGTCGACCACTTTGTCGACGCGACCAACGGCAAAGCCGACGTCGAAACGTTCAGCGCATGAAGAGCCTCGGGGCTTTGGGCAAAAGCTGACAGAGGGACAACTGATGCCCAGACCTTGTCAAGAAGGAAATGGTCGCAAATTTCGAGGACGAGATCCATTTCGTGGTGACCTCAACGTGGACGACGATGACGAGAAGGGGGTCGAAGAAAGGCTGGGATTCGTTGCCATTTACCGGAGTTGGTTTTATATTTGGCCGTGGAGAATTATCAGGCCATTTCGAATTTTGTCGGGACGATGCTGTCACGTGGCCGTTGAATACTAGACCAAGGTATCTGTTCTAGACGACAGTAGGCGAACGTCTCAGCCTCTCTAAATAGCACAAAGTCTGGGGGACTACTCAACATTAAAATGACACCACTCGGCCGGCTAACTGAGGGCGATTCGCACTGATGCACTGGATGCCTCGCATCAGGAGCTATCACTAGGGGTCATCCTGAGATTGAGGTCCTGAACCTGAACCTGAACCTGAACCTGAACCTGAACCTGAACCTGAAGCTTTGAAGCGCCAGTGAAGCTGTTCAGTGTTGATTCGCACCTACGAGAGTTGACGTTGAGCATGTAGGTCGCTTCAGCACTGTATAATTTTTCATAGGCTTACTCGCTTCCCCTTCATGTTATCTCTCTTTCAGTGCGACTAACATACACGGACACAGAAACGAATCGTGCAGAGTCCGGGTACTCAAACCCATCGTTATATTGCAGGCAACAGCCCACCGAGCCTGTCGCACCCAAATCTCTGAAATCCCCTCCGATTCCCCCGTTCAACTTTGGGTCTTCTGACTTGTATTTTCCTGGTTCAACGATGACGAAAAATAGCTTGAGCGACGTTGCTCCCCTGGACCGATCCAATCCTCAAGGCGTGTGCAGCACTAGTGCTTCTGGCCCTAGCGTTACTACGAAAGACCTCGGTCCTACCGCTCTCAAAATTGGCGATAATGCTTCGGCCCTTGGAGGAGCCAAAACTGAGTGTTCCAACTGTGGCGCGACCCAGACCCCCCTTTGGCGTAAGGGGCTGAATGATGAGTTGAACTGTAATGCCTGTGGGCTGTATTACAAACTGGTATGTCTTCTTATACGTTCATACCAATTTCTAGGCTCACACTTAGTCCAGCACAAGCACCCTCGTCCGAAGAATATGTGGTCCCGAAGCAATCATCGCCATGCTCAGGCTGCTCCTGGCGGCAGGGGTCGGTCGATTTCGCCTTCCAGACCTTCCAAACATACTCAAGTGAGAGTCGGACCAGAAGCCGAATGCTACAACTGTCATACGACTTCGACACCTCTCTGGCGAAAAGATGGTGAGGGGGAAACAGTTTGCAACGCGTGCGTTCCTTTCCTGCCATCCAGACGTTCTTGACTCAAGAGGTTGATTTATATTCATTCACAGTTGCGGGCTATTGTAAGTTTCTCTACTCTTCCATATCATTTCATTGACTTCAGTTTCCTTAGTTACAAATTGCATGGTGTCGCGCGTCCTCTTTCAATGCGATCCAACGTAGTTCGGAAGCGCTCCAGCCATGCCACCGAGGGTTTATCAAACGATTCGTCTGAACTTCCGCCCAAGGTAAGTCGCCCCACTACGGCTAGGGACCCTTCTCCTACTCAATGTGCAGAAAACCTGTAACGACACATAGATAATACACCGTGCACTTGGGTTTACAAAACAGCCATTTACAACCGACGTCAACTTACCGGCCCTTCACACGGAGCGTCACCCCACGATCATCAACCTCAGCGGGCTTGAAATCCCAGCTACGAAGCCAATTGACGACCAAGCTGACGAACAAGAGAAGATTTCGAAGTTATCCATCCATGATGTACACGTTTTCAACGACCCTGAGCATGGTGTCCTCGAGGTCCCTTCGATCCTAGCCACTCCCTTTGACACTGAAGCAGCTTCTCCTATCGATGAGGAGTTAGGAGAAGACCTTGCTCTTCACGATCCGTCTCCTCAAACAGCTTGCGAAACGGCTCTCAAGTGCGCAATCTCCATCTCATATGTGATAAGTTGCTAGAACGATACTTTCATTAGACGTGCACTCCTGGGTGCTCGCGACTTGACCCTTCGGGGTGTCACATCGACTTTCTACGAATCCAAGCCCAAGCACAATTCCAGAAACTTCCGTCGTCGAAAGACCACGATCATCATCAATGCCCAAGAAAATTGTGGTAACATCGTGCGGATGATCAACTCGCATAACGATTCTTCTCGCTATGAGGTGAACTCTGGTGAGTTCGCTTTCCAATCAATTCCCAATTTGTCCGCTCCGTTCCGTCGTAATCTTACGCCTCACTTAGGCGATGTGTTCAATAACAACTACGGCGACGGAACCTTTACAAATGCTCACACTCTCAACAACAATCTCCCCCCAAACAATGCTTCAGAAGATAACGCAAGTATATACAAAAGTTACTCAGACCGCCTTTGATCTCTCACTCACCGTGCCATAGATGATGAATTTCGACCGCCTCAAGCGTCAGCCGAGCAACCTACGCACCCAACCACTGACCTCCCCTACCTCACGCAATGGGTTATTTACGTCTGGTCTTGGGTGCCTTGCCTATCATGGAACGGCTTGTTCAGCGGCTGGATAGCCCAGCTGACACCTCAAGCTTGCTCGCAGTGGGTTTGGCCCCACTGAGAATACGATTGCGAGTCCAAGTGAAGGTTGAAACGTTCAAGGTTCAAGGTTCTAAGTACAAGGTCATTGGAATTCGTGGTAGTGACTTTTTCTCGTACATCAGGCAGCCCATAGAAATAAGTACCGTCACCTGGATGGTAAAGCGGTGCCTATAGATACAAGTGTTCATCGACGGCTTTCCACGGTTGAGTTCTTCACATAGGAAATCGCTCCTCTCTTAAACCAGGAGTTAGGAGTAAAAACAGGTAGCCACGAAACCTGAAACTGGGCCATAGACAAACCTGCACGATATGATGGTTCCTCAGCCTGAATCCCTATCTATAACTAAACCCGACCGGAAGTTCAGCATCAACTATTCAATATTTTTTGACAGACTAGACGGCGCGCCGCGCCGAAGAAACACCTTGCTTTCAGCCTTTCAGTGGGTACACGCTGATGTGATCATGTGAGGGACAACATTTCGATAATGTAAACTCGACCTGCTTGCGACCCGCCATGTCAGTGCACCTCGCCGCCCAACCTTCGGTTGGTCGGGCTCGGTGCGGGTTGGTTTCGCGTGCGTTTTGTACAATAACCAATCCAGGAATAACATGGACAGCTAGAGTGTGCTGACAGGCCGTGCGCGTGAGGCTTAGCGTTTGCACGATAGCCAAATTTGGATTGGGATCCTAGTGAGCTGATAAGCGCGCGCTTAGCGGATAAAACTAAGCCTATAAAAGGGTAAGATGTCCTTAAAAGGCGATTTACGAGCAATGAAAGACCTTGCTAAGCAAGGTGACTCTAATCGCTTCTTTCTTTGTTGGCTACTAGTAGCTGACTACACTTCTTTTCAGAAATAGGTGCATCGGTGAAATGTCTGTTAGTCCCTTGTCCCTCTTCCGGGTTCCCTTTGGAGCTCTCGGAACACTCTGGATCGATGGTCTATCAATGAGCCACCGTCCTGAACGCTCCGCAATAGCATGCATGTTGATGAAGGTAAGCGCCTTCCTTTTGTTCTAATAATATACCACTCAAAACGTGCGTCCAGATAAATGACTGGGAGGTACTATCGGAAACAGAGCTTTCAATTACACCCCGAAAGAGCTCTTAGCGGTCGATCGCTAGTTGAAGGTATAAATGAGGGTGGGGTCTGAGGCCTGAGGCCTTGAGGCTGCAAAGGCTGAAATCCAGGATCCGAATAATCCACCACCGTTTCCAAGCCTAACAATGTACGGCAAAGAAGAATTCATCCATCCAACATACCAATACCCGATCTCTTCTTCACCACCACCACGGCCATTCTGGCGAACACCGAAAGGAATACTCATCATATGCTTTGTCGCATTGCTCGTCGTTGGTGGTGCCGTGGGTGGTGCTGTCGGTGGCACTTTGTCGAAGAAGACAAGTTCATCAGATGGGGCTGATCAGCAGCCTGCATTGGGTTCCAACGAACAAGGGAGCGCAACGTCGCTTACGTATCCGGGACAGCGACCTGATCCTACGTCATCGTCGTCCTGTGTACCCGTGCCCACTACAAGCAGCCCAAGCACTTCGTCGGGTGGTGGAGTTGGAGCTCGTGGTTATTTGCGTCGGCAAGACGGTCAGGGTGCTGGTATCAACGGTTGCAGTGGTCTTGAGGAACCACCCGCCGTACCAAACTAAGTCGATTTTGGGCCTGTCTCTTTTCTTTCCGTCCACCTTAACTCTTCGAGTAATTTAGGGTTCGTTGGAATGTATTCACTTCTCGAATCCCACTGTCATCGGTGTCGATCAAATGAGAGGAGCAGGAGTGATAGCGTTAGTAAGTCATTCAGATACGGGATGCATATGTCATGATCAAGGTATGTAACAAACGATGGATAAACGAATGGATAGTCCCTCCCTGGGGACGTGAATGATAAATTAAGATTGTAGAATAGCATTAAGAAAGTTGAAAGACACGACTCGGGACTCGCGCGATTTTACATCCGAGTCAACGCCCAACAAATTAAATCAAATTCAGCCTTTCTGCCAACAAGTGACACCGGTATCAGTATGTGCATGCTGCTTACTCTTCGCTCTGATAATGAGGCGGAGGCGGGAATGATCCACCGCGCTCGCGATCATGATGATCATGATCATGCCCATGCCCACTTTCTGAATTGACCTGCCACTTCAACGCACGATGGTGTTCAGACGCAGTGCCTTCCTCTGACAGCTGTAAGAAGCTGGCGCTGGTATTAGACGCGGCGTGTGATGGTTTGGCACGAAGAAGGGTTTGAGAAGTCGATGGTTGGAGGATAGCCGCGACCTCTCGAGCGAGTTCGTTGATATTTGGCATTGGGGGGCTTGGGGGAAGAGGGGCAGGGGGCGAAGATTGTTCCTGAGAAAAGACGTTCCCAGCATTCTGGGGACTTGGTGGGAGAGGTCTCACGCGACGAGTAGGTTCTGGGGGAGAAGAGTTCGCAACAGTAGCAGTTTGAACTGCCGAAGGAGGAGAATACGCTAGAAGAGGTTGTGGGGTCGGTGGACTACCAATTCCAGATACAGAGGATATCTCGCTCATCCCGGAGCCCAACAGCATAGTCGGGTCAGACGGTGAGCGGTGTATTTTTAGCTGGGACATAGAGCGATTGATGTCCATGCTCTTGGGAGGAGGGCCGTGGGTGTCGCTGCTGTTCACGTAAGGAGAGACACTGGGTTTGTCTTTTTTGACGGCCCGATATAGTAGGAATGAGAGGAAGCAGATGGCGAGGAAACCCACGCCGCCACCAATTGCGGCGCCGATGATGGTTCCTTTGGCTGTATGGGAAGATCCTGATGAGGCTAAGGGGCTATCAGTCGGAGCTGGTGAGGCAGAAGATGATGTCGCTAATGAAGAAGAGGACGTGAGAGCTGCGCTGGTGGCTGGAGCGGAGGGAGCGGAGGGGGAGGCGGTGGCGAATGCACCATGACCGGTCAGGGCTATTACAGGAACGGCCTGAGATGCAGGGTGAGTACGCTAAATAGTAAAAATATAAGTAGACTTACTATCGGAGTGGGGAAAGAGGTGTTCTTAGCGTTCGACTGAAACGCATTGAACATGGCGATTGATGGGGGATTAATCGCCCTAACAAACGTTAGTGGCGGAGAGGGAAATGGTACGAGGCGTTCCACATACCCAACCATGCCAGCCGTACAGTGGGGGACTGGTATGGAAGCACCACAATAGAACCAGATGGCTAACGGTGTCGGATTCACTGGTTAGCTGCTTGGGCTTGGTATAGTAGCCTTGAAGTATAACGTACGTGTGGTCACATTGGTGACTCGTAGGTCCCATACTGGTGTGGGATCAGTACCATTGGCTCCTCTGCCTGCTATGCCGCTACTGAAGCCACCCGCCAACGGTTCGCATGGGTTGTCAAAACTTGACTGAGTCACATCGTGGAACCTGGACATCGTATGTGAGCGGGTGCGCCAAAAGCTGTGAGTAAAGGTTTCTAGGTACGTACGGTCCGTCGAAGACAAAGTGTATTATGTCGTTGAGTTGAGCAGATACCGGGCTGGGACTGTAAAACGACCCTTGAAGCCCGACATGAACCTAAAGCAAGGGTAACATTGATGAGAGGTGCGTAGAAGATTAACAAAAAGCAAGTTTACTGTTATCGTATCCTCGGCGAAAGCTCTACGAGAGGTTAGAGCGAGCACGAGGGAGATCAAAGCGCCGAACCAACGAGTCATGTCACAGTCGCGGCGGGGAGGGAATGAAAGAAGAGTTGCGTACCTGAGCGCGCCCGGGTCTTATAGCCCTATACTGAGTGAGACTTTGAGACTCGTCCAAATTTATAGATGAATCAATGTGTCATGTTCTCGGGAGATGCTGTTGCATGTAAGATATCGGCTTGGGTTTTTGAGTGTGGCGGGTAAATTCCCCGGATGGGTTGTGAGACCATCAAAACAGACGAGCAAATGATGGAGCATGGGGACATTTCAACCGGCGGTAGCTTTACCCGGTCAACGAGATGTGCCAGTTTTCGAGGAGTCCAGTAGCACAGCTCATTAGAGTGGCCAGAGAGTAGTGGTACGACGACGGACACTCCGCAGAGTCAGAAGAAACTACGAAGGACGAGTCGCAATGCGTAGGGTCCGCACAATCGCCACTCCCATAGCACGAGGTCGTTGGGAATACAGCCATAAATAGGCACAGAACCAGAGGAGATTCGAGGTAGTATCTCAGTCCATAGATAAGTACGATGCCGTGAGCATGCCCTGGTCTTTGACTGGCACTGAGGATCAACAATTATGAGGCTTCTCAAGAATTTGAAGTCGAGTCGATCAAAGCTGTGATACATCGACTGTGGATGATCAGCAGAACCAATTTGTCGGTCAATCAGAAACAGTGAGCGACCGAGGTAATGATGAACTGATAAGTGACCCTATTGCTGGGCGGGAACTTCGTAGTTGGTGGGATGGAAAGGTTCAAACTCGAACCCCTGAGTCTCAACGTAGATAGGAGCTTGATATTTGGAAAGACCGCCGATTCACAGAGAGCAAGGTAAAACTACACAACATATCTGATGTTTATCCTATTAAAGCGCTTGTAGGTGAGCACTTCGAAGACGGCAATTTCAATGAGGTATGTCACGCACCTCTTGAAATTCTCCATACGGTAACGCACACTTCAGCGACTGGAGTACATGAATCCAGTTGTCCCTTCTATAGAGGAAGACAGTGTGTATATTAGTTAATTATGAGTACAGTAAATGGCGTACTGATGCTCTGATTGGTGGACTTGTGATTGTTGGAGTTGGTGTTTTCGGTTTTGTTCGTGTTGTTCGAGCCTTCGGTGGTGGTATTGCCAGAGTCATAGTTATTAGTTTGATCACCCCCAACATCGTTGTAGTTCTTCATCGATACTTTGCCATTGTTTTCAAAAGGCATGTTGTGTTTGAAAAGAGGACGAGAAGAATGTAGTAGGCGTGCGGCGGGGTCACGAAGACTGGCTTGGGAATTGTGAGGTTGAGCTAGGGATTTATACGTGAATAGCGTAGCTCTAGCGCTCAGGTGTAGTACAGCAGCGATAAGAATGTTCCGTTCAGGAAAGAAGTGTGGTCCATATGATAGGCAAAGCGTCAAAGGAAGACGTTCCCGAGTTCGAGGCTATAAGTTCATCAATGCCAGGCTCAGCAACTTTTAGGGTACCTGCTTGACATTGCTGCGGTCGGAAGAAGATCCATAGCTAAGAAATGCCATTTTCGTCTGTCGCAACGGGATAAACAGAGGAGGGTAGCCATGCTGAGTATGGGATGGCGAAACCGTTCTTCAATATGGCCATGATAGTGCCTGAGAAGAGCGATAAAGTTGGCACACAAGTGGTATGACCGGGTCTAGAGAAGTTAATAAGTACGGCAAAGTCCACCAGTGCAAGCAAGAAACACGGCTTTGTGGCCGAGAAATGGCATGGAGTGGGTCAAGACCATGAGAAGGGGAAGTGATTATACTTCATGAAGCGTTCACGAGGCTGATGGACTTTGAGGAAAGACCAATGTGACCTCTCACCTAGCCGTTCTCTGGCCGGGAGATAGGCAAAACGTAGCGCTCACCGGGTGCAGAGAGGTGATACACTTCTGTACATTTTGGGAGAATTGAATGGAAGGTGCTTCAACGAGCGTCAAGATGAACCCTATCGGCACCATCATGGGCGCCTGAGGATACTTCCAAGAAGTTCGATGTCAAGGAAGAGCACCTTTCCCGAACGTCCAACGAACGTCATTGGTCGATAAATGTGAGCACGGGTTGAGACCTCGAGGCACTTGTTATCGAATTGATACCGGCCGAAGTTGCGGACTGTTTTAAGACGCCCTTTGGACGCCCTAGAGGGGCCGATTGAACCTTGTCGCGCGTCTGCAGAGGCAACAACAAGGTATAAATTGAGTATCCTTTGGCCTATGTTAAGCATCTGTGAAACAGACGCATTGATCTTTGACTATTTTCTCCGCCCTCTGTATTCTTGAAACTCGGTTATGCCTTTCATAAACAACAAATCTGGCGAAGTCACGATGGACGGAGACTTCAACGACGTCAAAGGCAACCAGACGAATAATCACAGGAGCAATAACCGCACCTCCAAGAATTCCAATAACACTACGGACACAAAGAACCGTGACTCGAATAACAAGGATATGCTTGAGCAGCACATTGGTGAGCATTATCAGGGACCCCCTTCGGGGATGGACTGGGTACTGACATGGTTGCGTAGATGCTAGACGATAGATCGGGTCTGAAGTGTCGCGGTCCTCATAGTGCTCCTTGTAGTGAGTAAAACTTTTGCAGTTCGTAGTTGAAGTTGAGGCTGAGTGGAAAATGAGATAGTTCGGCAGCTTTCAGATCGGTGGGAGAAGGTTTTTAGTGAGGGGGATTTGTAACTGTTGTACACCTACATATCAAAGCTTTCCTACCGTACCGAGTGAAACTCTCGTCACCAACGTTCAGGATTGTTAAGATGCTAGGGGCAAGGTTCCGGGTGTACGCGAAGGGATAACCCGAGTGTCCGATATCAACGCACTTGGGATAGGATGAAGAGTCAGTAAAATGAACATGCGAGTTTATTGAGACTCTTGTAGGATTTACCTATGCATGGAAGGCTTGTGGAAGGCGGACACCGAAGCCGTTCGTAATTTTGAGCTTGAGAGAGTAGCTATACTGAGCATGATCGCTGCTTCCATCGCGCATTCCGTGAGCCTCACATGGTCGCCTGTGAGCTTCTGCAGTGAAGTGGATTGTCCCGAGTCCCCGCCTTCCCCGCAATCGCGGCCAAATCGCGGCATGGAAGAAAAGGTTCCATCGCTGACAAACGTTTTCCCACGCGGCCAAGCCAGAGCCTTTACTGTGTTGGGGCAAAATTCCCACACGGCATGGTTGAACCTGCAACACCCACTTTCAATTCCTGCAAGTCGACCTCCATATCCTAGAATTCGGTGCTTGTGAGTCAAATCAGGCCTCCTTTTTGCTGGCAGGAATGACCGACCAAAGTTTCAGTTAATTTTTTGTTCCTCAACCACACCTTCCTCGTCGTCGCCATGCCCTCTTTCTTGTCCAAGGTTTTTGGACGCAAGAAGGACGAGAAGGAGCACTCGAACGGTCGGGATTCAGAGTCGTCTCTCCTCGAGGGCAAGTTTGAGGCCGTGTCGCCAACCGTGTCGCCCACAGCGGCCAAGTTTGCGGAGGCCAACGGACATGGCAAAGACAAGGAAAAGGAAAAGGAGAGAGAATTTGGGTTCAAGCCATTCAAGACAAAGTCCAACACGGCCTCACCAACTTCGGCTCAGACCACTCGCGATTTTCCACATCTTTCCTTGAGCCTGGCTTCAGATTCGAAGGACCAGACCAACTCTCGCGTCATTGGTGCAGTCTTTGATGCCGACCCGGACTCGCAGATCCTTTTGCCCGAGAATTCCATCGGAGAACGTAGACTAAGTCCTCAGGAAACGACGGAGTTGGTGCGCGTGTGTGCTCAGGCGATCACGGCGCGAGGTGCGTTGTGTTGCCTCCANTTTTTTCTGTCTTCCGCGCCCCTTATTTTATCAACACACCCAGGCCTTGAAACCCTGGGGATCATGCATCCACACTGGTATTCTGCTTCACCCGATGTGCAGCGTAGGCTCATATCATTCTACATCCACTCTTTGGCCCCGAATAGCCCATTAACCACACTCTTTCCGTCATCTACACCCCAGGCCGCCTTTGAATCCGAAGTTCAGTTCACCCGCTCCCCACACGATGTCGCCGCTGTGTTGCGTTGGGGAATACGGCACTTGAAACTCCAGGGCGCGGCCTTCGGCAACACCGATACCTGGTACAAGGATTTCTTGAATGCGGAGCGCTCTGCGGACTACCCTCCCGACGCGTTTTCCTCAAAACTTGTCCCCCTTCTCCCTCCCGCTCATGTCGACACGCTCAAAACGATACTCGAGATCATGTCTACGCTCGCTGCTCACACCGAAGCAAATAGCACGTCTGGAAGCAAACTGGCCAAATTGTTCGGCTTGTGGTTACTCAGTATACCTCGCGTTGAACCTCAAGATGATTGGGCTTCTTTCTATGCCCGATGGGAGTGTTCAGGCCGTATGCTGGAGCATCTCTTTTTGTCGCATATCAGGTAGCTTCGGTTTATTTGTTCACGCTTTTTATGGTCGTCTTTTGTTGATGTTTCGTCGCTAGGGAGCAAGATCGAACCCTTCGTATGCCAACGCGTCTGACTGAACTCATTCAGCGATACCCTTTCAGCAAGAATCCCACGGACAGCGACATCTTCCCCCGCCCTCGCTTTACTACCCGCACATTCGACTCTCTTTACGTTCGAGTCGAGACACAGTCTCTCAAACCAAACGAAGCCAAGATCTCTTTCCACCCTCTCCTTCTCGTCCTCGAGGCCTTCAGAGCAGAAGGAATTGTTCCTGCGAATGGTGATTTATGGGAGAAGATTAAGAAGGCGGCTCAGGAAGAAGGCGCCGAGTCGCCTCAATTCAACCAGATCTTCTCCGACGAAACATTACGTCTGTTCTCCATGCTTCCTGTGGACAAGGACTACGTCCCTTTATTAGATTCCGTGTTGCCCTCGCGTAAACGATCTATCTCTCTGGGTGCCATCCGCACTCCTATCCAGGCAGCCTCTCCTACTGTACACGCTAGAGCTCATACAGATGAGCCCAAGCAGGTTACCTCTCCAACCTCCCCATCGGCGGTCACCCCCGATTGGGCTGAATTCTCCACCGCAGGGTTCTTGGAATCTAGCGATGTTCCTCTCACTTTGTCGTTCTTGGATAAGGATGTCGAGGTCACTGCACCGAAGAAAGCTGCCAAGAAGTCGAAAGGCAGCCCTAACCCTGGACGCGGACGGAAATCCCTGGAGAACCGACCTCCACCTCCCATCGTTCCAGAGTTCAAACCCGTTTCGACGTGCACATCGGCCTCTGTTACCCAAATTGATGAAGCCTTCGTCGATTTCTGGAGCGACGCGTTGTTGGATCCCATCTCTGCAGAATGGCCCTCATTCGTCCTGTGCAAGTTAAAGTCCAGCTCAGACTTCGTGGTCGATGAGAAGAAGATCGAGTGGTTGGTCTTGGAACAAGCTTTCGTCAAGCCCCCGAAAGCCCCGTCTCCTGTCCGTGCAGAAACATCAGAATCGAGCTCCTCGCGTCCCCGCGCATCCTCCCCTCGTCCTTCTTTCCGATCAGATTTATCCGGTCCGTTCTCCGCCACTCGTAAACGATTTAGTATCTTCACTGGAGGCCGAAACTCGCGGCAAAGCATGGACAGCGTCACCTCCCCCACCAAGTCGAAGAGTTCCCGAGGAAAGAAGGCTGCAGCGAAGAGTCCGAGAGTTGGTGAGATGGGAGAGATCTTAGCTGAGGAACCAGAGGAACCAGAGAGGGAGAAGGCTAAAGCTAAGGTTGAGGCTAAGAAGGTTGCTGAGGCCCCAGTGATTAGAGTTCCGTCGCCGAAGCCTAAGAAGTCCTTGGATGTGTCGAAGAAGTCTTTGGATGGTGGTCAAGGTCAAAGGAATGTGATCGGCGCATCTCTTGCTGCTGGTGCTGTCGCTGTCGCCGCTGGTACCGCCATTGCTGTGGCTTCTGAGACTGCGCCAGAACAAGACGTGGTCCCCGAAACTGTTGCAGCTGAGCCTGTCTCTGCCTCTCCGCCAGTGCCTGTTCAAGACCAATCCGTCCCCGAGGCTGAACCCGCTACAGACGCAGTTGTTCCCGAGACAGTCGAGCCCGCCGCCGTTGCACCTGTGACTCTGCAAGCTACTGAACCAGAAGCCCCAACTAATGTGCCTGTCGCCGAGGACCTTTCGACACCAGAGAAACTAGAGGAAGCCCCAGTCGTCTCCAGTGGACCCGTTGCAGATACCGCCGCCACCCCCGAACCTCAGACCGAACCTCAGACCGAGGACGTTCCTGTCCCAGAGCCCGTGCAGGAGGCGGTCATTGAGCCTGTTCCTGCTCCCGAGCCAGCTGTTTCCGAGCCAGTCAAGGACGAAGAACCTGTTGTTCCTGAACCTGTCGAGGTCGAAGAATCTGTCGTTACTGAGCCTGTTAAGGAGGAAGAACCTGTCGTCTCCGAACCTGAGCCCGCTGTCCTTGAATGCACTCCGGAGGTCGTTCCCGAGCCCGTCAAGGTCGAAGCTCCAGCCGTTCCCGAACCGGAGGTCCCATCACCTGTTGTCGAAGCTCCTCAGCCATACCCAGAAGAGGTGTCCACCGTCGAAGCTGAAGCAACAAAGGAGGAAGTCAAGGAGGAGCCTGTTGTCCCGGTCGAGCCTGCCCCAGAACTATCTGAACCTGTTGCTCCTGTTACCGAAGATATCCCTGTCACGGTCGATGAGCCAGTCCAAGCAGAGACATCCGAGCCACCAGTCGATGTGATCGCTGAGCCAACTTCGGCCCCCTCCGCTCCTGTTGAATTGGAGGCAGTTCCTGTTGTCGACGCGGCCCCAATCGTTGACGAAACAGAAGCTTCTGTTGAGCCGATCAGCACTGAACCCAAGGAACTGTCTTCACAGCCTGAAGCATCGGAGGTGGTTGATGCTGGTCTTCCCCCAGCACCCGAGAGTGTCGTGCTCACAGGAGAGACGCCTGGGCCCCAAGTTGCTCTTAGCTCGAGTGAACCAGTTGCCATCGCGCAGAGTGTGGTATCTAGTACATCGGATGCTGAAGCAGAGTCGAAGGAGGACGTGGTGGTTGAGACACAAGACAAGAGCAGTGAGACACACTCAATTGCGAATGGGAATGGGACGGCGCCACCGCCTGAACCGAGTGAGCCGGTCGCAAATTCGAGTGCACAAGGTAATTCCTTTCGTCTTTATGTATCACTTCTTTCCTCTCATGTCGGTTCCTATCAGAGTCCGTTGAAAGCGTGTCTAAAGAGGAGAAAGGTGATGTGGCGACACCGCTTGCTGATGCTGATGAGACAGCATCCCCATCCGATACCAAGGTCGAAGGTGAGCACAGGTCGCCATAAATGTACTTATCGGACAGTAAATTGATATCAAACGCTTTCTAGAGGCGAGCCCCGCTGAAACAGCAAATGGCAACACACAGTCATAGGGCTGTTTGATATAAGATTTTCTCGGATTTGAGGGCTATGATATATACCCCGGTTCGCACCTCAGAGTTGGATATGGCATTGATTCTTGGTCGTCGTTTTCCAGACAGAACGTTTACTCCCGATATTATGTTTGATCGTACCATCACCTCCCTTCGTTCCTTCCCTCTACGTCTCCTATGCTGCTATCTTAATTCTCTTTATCCTTTACGCTTTAGCTTTAGCACTCACATTCTGCGTCGTTCCCAAGTCTGATTCTCCTTTCCGCGCGCATATCACAACTCGTTTTTTCGGAGGTTGCGGCCCCCATTTAGGATTCAACTCTTCTGCATAGCATATGCATCTGTATCTGTGGTCCTATAATGCACGAATATACCATTCGCGAGGCCTCGCCACGCCATCGGGACTACTTATTATACAGGCTCTTCGTAGACAGAACTACACGTTAGTGCCACTTAGAATGTCTGGGGAGATCCAGTACGTCTACTTGTTACTTCTTGCCGACAGGGATGGGCTCCAAGTTCCAGTACTCTTGGGCGTAATCCATGATAGCCCTGTCAGAGCTGAACTTGCCCATCTGGGCGGTGGTCATGATGGACTTCTTAACCCATTCATCACGATCCATATACGCCTCATCAACCATGGCCAGAGCAGCGATGTCTGTGCGATGACATGAGATCACATCCAAGAGATCAAAATCCCCACGTACAGGATTCGAAATCGTCAGTCAACAAGTAGTAGTCGCCTTGACGGATGGTGTTGAGGAGACTGGGATAGCGATATCAACAGGTATGCGCCAGGCAATGCGGAGAAACCTACGGCTCGTAAACACTTCCATCGCCGAACAAACCAGATGAAATTTGGTCCAAGACGTTGGCCAAAGCAGGCGACTTTTGCTCAACAGGGACAGGATGGTAGACGTGTTGGTAGCGAAGATCCTCGACGGCCGGCGTCAAGTGACCAAAGAAGACTGAAGAGCCCGTTAGACGAGCGTCGAAATGCGCGAACAGGTTGGTGTACTCACAAACGTTGCTCTCTCCAACCTTGTTTAAAGGTATGACATCAGACAAACGATGTAAGAGACGAAGGTAGTGAGCAAATTTACCTCCTCGGCAATTTCAATATTAGCACCATCTACAAACACGATCAGAAGGGTATATAACCAGGCGGAGGTGTATCACGTACCAACAGTGCCGACAAGGAGACCGCCATTCAAGCAGAACTTCATATTTGACGTTCCTGAAGCTTCGGTACCCGCTGTAGAGATATGTTGACTGATATCAGATGCGGGGATCAAGACTTCAGCCAGGGAGACGGAATAGTCAGGTAGGAAGTAAAGCGACAAATAATCTAGAAAACAGTTCACGGTAAGAGGGGATACTGATGGAGACTCCGATATAATCTACCTTTGGTATCGGGATCAGCATTAATGACACGGGCGACATTGACAATAAGACGGATGGTCTAGTAACGACGGGTAAGCATAAAAAMTGAGGGATGTTAGAGGGCAACCATACTAATTTTGCGATGAAGTCTGCACAGTGAAAGGAGAGAAGTTAAGAACAGCAGAACATTCTGAAGCGAGTTGGCCTACAAGCAGGCGCAGCCTTTCCAGCGAAGAAGACAACCTTGGGGTTAACCTTCTTCCTTTCTGCCGCAGTCATCGACTTGAGGACGAGGTATCTCTGGAGGAACAGTCAGCATCCGATTGAGGAGGTTCAACGCATGAAGCCTTACATGAACAACCCCAAGAATGTTCAAAGTTTGACGCTAAAATACAGCCAGACAGTTCTCAGTCGCATTTCCAGATGAAGAGATATAAGAGAAAAGAACCTTATACTCATGGAGACGCTATTGAACACACCTCAATTAACACCTCGTAACAGATTGCGACACCCGCGCAGCGTACCTTAATTTGGACATCGAACATCGCGTCGGTGTTGATTGTGAACCCAAGCGTAGTCTGGACGTGATGCGCCAGACGCTCCTTGTTGCGTTGCTTGATGGCACCCCACTCGGCGCGGAATTTCTTGTCGTCGACAAAGTCGAGGAGACCCTTCAATTTGTACAAGTCCTTGAGCCACACGCTCTTGTCAATCTTCAGGGTCGTCGAGATGAGCTTGCTGAGCTCTGGGTTGCACTTAGTTGAGGAGAGGGTGTGAGAAGAGAGCAGAGCTGATTAATGAAGGTTTACATACCTGATCGAGCCAGCGACGAGGGGTGACTAAGATGAGCTCGTTAGCGGGATGGCTTCGAATGATCCTAGGAAAGCAACGTACTTCCGTTGGTGACATTGCCAAACCTACGAGCGGAGCTGTCAGATGTTGGACTTCAAATGTGCAACCTAACACTTACTTGCTAGGACCGAAAAACTCGACAAAGTCTTTCAAGATGGTCGTCCGTACGAGCTCACTGTGAAGCTGCGAGCCATGTCAGGCAGGGCCTTTGAATGGGAACTTTGCATGTTAAGACTTACCTCAGCGACACCATTGACTTTGCGACTGGCTAGAAGGAGTTTATCAGAGCGAGGAAGCCCTCGACGCCATGTATGGACGTACCCAAGCAAGCAAGGTTAGCCATACGGATTTGTTTGGGGAAGCCCTCTGACGGAAGGTCGGATCAACATCCCTATTCACAGCGCGGAGGACGCACCTTCGATCAAGGACATGCGACTAAGCCTTTCACGATCACCCGGGAACATCTTCTCGACCTCTACCAAGAAAGTCAGATTCGTGATGAAACGGTAAGTGTTGCTGACTGACGTTGTAGGAAGGTCCTGGAAAAGTGGCGCGATATGTAAAGGTATGTGAGCGTCATGCNAAAAAAGCGGCTTACAAATTCTGGAGAGGAAGTGTCAGAAATTGTGTGCATGGAATACAATAAAAGACTCACGATGTCGTAGATAATTTGCATGTGTCTGGGGAGAAGGTGCTCCACCAAAGGAACTGGCCATTTCTCCAGGGCTTCCTATGATGAACGTGAGCTATGAAGCAAGGTAATTAATCTGAGCCTTCGCTACTAACTGGGAGGACTGTATGGTTGGTGAAGAAGAACGTGTTCGTGACGATTTGCCAAGCGGCCTTCCAGCTGAGGTCTTCTTCGTCGATGAGGATACGCATGAGCTCGGGAACAGCCAAGGTAGGGTGGGTCTACGGAGATAGGTCAGTGCGTGATCGACCGCTTGGTGGTGGGTCTCATACATCATTCAGCTGAATAGCGACATCTAGCATGAAAACAATCAGTATCGTTCCGAGGTTGAGTGTAATGACGACATACAATCCGGGAACTCTTGAATAGGTTTCCCAATGTTCTTGAAACGACGGAGGATATCCGCGAGCGACGCAGCAGTCCAGAAGTATTGTTGCTTCAGGCGAAGTTCCTTTCCGACTAGAGACACGTGGTGAAACAATGAGCTCGATCGAGAAGATATGTCAACCAACTTACACGTTGTATGATCGTTCGGGTAAAGCACGGAAGTGATTGCTGCGGCACTATTCGAGGATTCGACGGCCCCTTCATAATTGCCAGCTATTAAAAGTTACGATCGATTAGCCGAAGGGTCATGAAATGAGATTGGAAAGCGTAGATTGAGTTACCGTTGAAGGAGTTGAGATCGAAGCCTCGCTTAGGCTTACTCTCCCATAGACGAAGGTTGTTGGTGTTCTTGGTGTTACATCCTGGAATCATAACGTCGAACGCGACTGCTAGGACTTCTTGGCCGCCAGTCCAGAGGGCCCGACCGCTTCCATCAGTGAAGCGCTCCGACTGACCGTAGAAACGGACTTCATAGGCAACATCAAGACGGGGGAGCTAATCAGAGATGTGAGTAGATTGTGTGGGCACAAAAAATCGGGCAAATTGACCTCCCAAGGGTTCTGGTTATCCAACCATGGATCTGGTGCCTCGAGCTGATTGCCCTCCGGTGAAATCAGCTGCTGGAAGATACCGTATTTATATCTCAGGCCTACCCCGCGGGGAAGCAGATAAGTAACCGTACAACGCGTGGAGATGACAACGTATGAACATACCGTAGCCCCAAACAGGAAGATCTTGAGACGCCGAAGAGTCAAGGTAGCAAGCTGCCAATCGACCCAAGCCACCATTTCCAAGAGCAGCATCTCGCTCCTGCTCGAGAATGTCCTCCAAGGAAAATCCAAGTTGTTGAATGCCGTCTTTGTATTTATCTTTGAGCCCGAGATTGAGGAGCTGTTCTGACTGAGTCGTTGTGTTCATCTGGAAAGCTTGTATATGACACTCACAGCATTATCAAGAGTACGACCCATCAAGAATTCCAACGACAGATAGTAAGCCCGCTTGGGAGATTTACGCGTGTATTCTAGCTGCGTGTCATTCCAGTTGACGAGCAAGTTGTCCCGGACTGAGAGCGCGGCAGCTTGGTATGCACCAAGGTCATCTGGAATCAAGCCATAAGTATTCCAATCTGCAATACTAAGGACAAAGTGCATACCAAGATTGTATGCTTGACGAGCCAAAGAGGTTTGGACGTGGTTGACGACGGACTTAGTGATGGACTTGACATCTGGTGATAAGATTTGTCAATGATGACGTCGACGGCGTTTGCCTTCGGAGTCCCTTCTCCGATATCCACGACGACGAGCAAAGTACTCACCGGCGTCGAGAGGTCTTAGATTCGACTTCCAGACTTGTTCATCGCCCCTTGGCCATTTCTCTTTACCAGAATCATCGGTTTCAGGCGTGTATCCTATGTGTTCAACAACGAGGATCAGCAACGGTGATGGCCTGAAGGTGGTATCGACACGAACCTGTGAGCGTCCTGACATGTCGGCGAGGACGCGCTGGCTTTCCAATGGACTTGGGGTCGATGACGGAGGTCATGGTGGTTGAGAACGCAGAAGAGAGAGTTCGTTTGGGTGTTGGGAGTTAAATAGGAATTGGTAGGCTTCGCATGGTCCCCAGGGGCAGGCCTAGATATGGCCCAATTGAAAATTCTCCAAGTCAGCGACGACATTCAAGGCCCTTATCTGATTTCATTCGCTCGCTTTACTTCCCAGGTGCTCAATCCCCCCCCACACTCGGAGCTTTTCTTCCCTGCAACTTGCACAGTCAGATGCTAGGTTCATCGGCGATATGGCCCTTACAACCCCTTCAGAAACGGTGTTTCTGCTTCCATCTTGCACCAATGGGCCAATTCTTCTGATCTTCGAGAATAACGAACCCATGAGCTGCGAAGCAACCTGTGAGACTACGGACCGCCGAGGCGAGGATCGTACCGGAAACACCCTGCTTTTTACAACAGAGAACCTCAAGAGAAACACAAGCAGATATATGCGGATCAGGGGAATCACAGGAGAGTGATAGGACATGGCGCCATGTCCACTCTTGCGCTCAAGGCGAAGGGTGTTACCTCTGTATCCGAGAAGGAAAAAGCAACACAGGCTGTGTAACGCATGGATGGTCCCGGTTAGCTGCACCCTTCCATTAGCATACACACCTGTCGACATTTCTCCGCCCCAAATTCCCCCATCCTCTTCCAAAAGCATCGAAAACGAACACTCTAACGTTCAGTCCTGAGTATTGAATACGATTGCGAAACAATGGGATACAAGTAATAGATCACCAGTCATAGATTCATGCCTAGATATTACCTCCTTATACGTGAAGGACCTGCCTCCGCGTTCACTTGTGGAGGACGCCGAGTGCGGGGAGCTCGCGTGGATGTACCAGCGGCGATCTCCATCTGGCTGGTGATCATCCTGTCGTCATCGGCGTCGTCCTCCACGTCTGTATCGTTTCCATCAATTAGATACTCCACATCCTCGTACATGTGAGGGAACAAGACGGCCAGCATGTCGTCGACTCTGTGAATCACCAAGTCAGCCATCCCATTGTGCGAGCGTCGGTATTTGGTACGTACTTCCCGATGAAATCGCCTTTCTGTGCTGATTTCTTCAGCTTGGCTTCCTTCGATTTGGGATTCTGTGTATTGCCGCCTTGAAACTTGGTGACGTTGAGTGTACCTGCAGCATTGTCCTTGGTGTACAATGATAAGCCTTGACGTGCGGCCAAATCAAGGATGCTCCTTTCGACCGTTTCTAGTGCGCGGGTAAGCCTTATTAGAGACAACTTGAGGTCACTGTAAAGAATGCAAGTACCTTCGGCGTAGTAACAGAAGACTGCGCGGAGCGATTCAGATGATATGGAGATAGACATCATAATGCAACCAACCTTCGGTAGATCTCGTCTGGCCCATACGATCTATACGAGCGATGGCCTGAATCTCAAAGCCGTGGTGAACGACACTTTCAAGTAGGAACACCCGAGATGCACAGGTGACATTGAGACCCGCATTCTCACGTTCGCTAGCGACAAAGTGAGCAATGGGTCGAAACAAGGTGAAAGTATGACCGTACCCATGAAGAAGTAACACTTGGATGTTAGGATCGGTCCGGAATTTCTGAGCAGCGCTATGTCCGTTCTTGTCGATCCGAAGGCAAGTGATGTCTGTATATCTTAAATTGAGATGGATTCAAATTTAATGGCAGAGTGAAGCTCACCGTTATCTTTCAGAGCTCTCTCCAAGACTACATTTAGGGGAGCTCAAGGGTAAGAAAGGGACTCGATAGGGAGGAGGATAAACTGCGTACTGAGGAGGGAGTCTGACCACGCTGAAAAGCATATACTTTTCGATCCAGGTTCCGTAGTCTGTAGGTAAAGCAGGTGTTTCACCAAAGTCTGGATCTTGCTACCAAAGTCGCCGAAAGACTTGATAGCCTGGATTTCTGTCAAAAGATCAGGGTCTAGGGGAATAGGGTTCAATACATGCTTGACGATTCCAGGTATGATTGGAAGCTAACCTATCTGGTTATACTCGATCACACGGCGCGATTTAGGAACGGTATTGTCCTGTGCTTCGCTGGTCTCGGCCGGCTTTTCTATTTCAGTGGTAGTGAAAGCTTCCATGGCTTGAACTTCAATAGCCGACCTAGAGTAGTGAGATGAACAAAAGAGACGATATCTTCGTAAATCTCCTCTAAGATACTTACCGACAAACAGGACATGTCTTGCCTTCCGGGCGGGATGTCCATAGCTTGAGACAAGGCTAACAAGAAGATTAATGGCCGAAGAAACGGGGAAAGGGAGGAAAGAACGGACCTCGCAGAAGATATGGGCACTGCACAAGTGACTGAGTATCGGGACATCAAGTAAGAGAGGAGAGAGGACGTACCACTGGGTAATATAGCCACGGACGAAGTCACATCTACACAAGATACAAACACGTTCTTCGTCATCGACCGACTGACCTTCCATCCCACCCTCAGCAAGATGCTTCAAATATCTATCCCGCGACCTTCCTGTGTTGATTTTGAGATTGAGCGTTTCCAGTTGCGTCGTAATTTCCGCGATAGTGTCCTCCAAAGTGGTTTCAATCGTGGGTTGAGCGACAGAATCTGAGATTTCTTGCAACTGGGCGAAATAAATGACACGATAATTGAATACTTTGCGGAATCTAGCGAGGTCGGTTTCGAACTTGTTGATCAGTTGATCTGTGGGAGGATTACTTGGCAAGAATAATGGGAAGGCGGCCTGACTTACTCTTCTCGGAAATGACTGCTTGGATCATTGAGCTCGCCTCAAGAAGGAGAAGTTTCTCCGGGTCGTTCGCTCCCTTTATCTTTCCTATTCGCTCGCGAATCTCGGTGAGACACTGAGAAAGCAAAATGAGAACGAGACTGAATATTGGGCGAGGAGATACTGACACTTTTAACGGCTCGCTGGTTCAGGTCCATCAATAAGTCTCTGCGTTGGAAAGTTAAGTTTTCGTGCAGCTCATGATGAGCATCGTTCAGTTCAACACCCTCCCTGATCTTCAACGGAGCTTCGTCTGCTATTGCTTTTACCGCTGCCTTGGTATTTCGCGTCTTCTTCTGTCGGGCATCGTGGGCCGCAAGCAAGTTACGTTCTTTGGTGAGAGCCTCTCTGTAATCCGCAAGCAAAGAGGAGTACGCTTGCATGTAGCTTTCAACTTCTCCTTGATCGTCGAGGGAACGTTGGTACTCTTGGCCATCGGCGCCGTCGCCTTCGCCTGGCGTCAGGCGTCGTGTGAGAAGCTCAGAGATACGAGACCGCCATTGCCATATCAAGTTGGCTTGCTTATGAAGGACTTCTTCAACGATGAAGTTAACCTCTTCGATCTTTGAATGCGGTTGCCTGTTATGAGAGATCGAGGGGATGTAGAGGATGTGGGAGACTCACAACTTTGGAAAGACGTTTGGGTTTCTTGGGTTTCTTCTTCTTCTTCTTTACTTCAAGATCAGAGTTGGCGTCGTCAGAGTCTTCCTCTGAGGAACTTGGCAAAGGGGACAATCCGGCGGCGGCGCGGTCGGATGATCTTGCTCTTCTGCGACGATCTTCGATTTCTCTGATTTTATGCCCTTGGGTGAGGAAGGGAAGTTCAATGAGCAG
Source organism: Pleurotus djamor (assembly GCA_029747585.1). NCBI lineage: Eukaryota > Fungi > Basidiomycota > Agaricomycetes > Agaricales > Pleurotaceae > Pleurotus > Pleurotus djamor. The sequence goes on along the minus strand of JAPEVF010000115.1, from coordinate 748 downwards.
AGCGTCTTCTTCCAAACCCGCATCAGAGGCCCGACTCATCAAGTCGGCCATGGAGGTTTCGGCGTCCTTTTCTGAAGCTGCGCCGAACGGTCAGTGGAATTTGTGGATATTGAGATATCACGCGCACCCTGAAGAACGTTACGTCGGAGGGCTTCAGCTGACGCATACGAAGCCTCTTCTTCAGCATTTCGACCAAGTATATGGTATACGTCCCCCAATACGAAGTGGACTCTGTGAAGTGTGATAGTGGCATCACGTAGACGATTGTTGAGAGCACCCTTCTTTGTCGATTGGGACGCGTTAGGAGACAGGTCCGCCCCCTCGGAAGCCTCTTCTTCATCGTCTGATACGTCAGCTTCCCGAGCCTTGCCTTTGCCCTTGTCGGTCGTATCCATGGCCATCGATGGACTTTCATTGGGATTGGAGTTGGTTTTAGTTTGCTCTTCTAGTGCAGCGACCGCGGTTTTGAGGGTTTCGACCAGGGCCTTTCCCTCTTGTTCTGCGATTTCTAGGACTTGGAGGGCTAAGTTGTAGCGATTGGCGTTATGCCTATCCATTTGAAGAAGTTGTGCTTGTGTCACGAGCGCATTGACCTGCCTCTCCGTTGAAACAGAGGGGGAATGAAAAAGATTATCGCCATACCTTGGATCGAGTATCATCAAGCGTTGAACGCCAGTTACTGTCTGTCATCATCTATCAGAAATAGTTAGCCAAAGTCGCCATTTCGCAGAGTTTCACATACCTCTAA
>JAPEVF010001148.1:0-13323 GCA_029747585.1 Pleurotus djamor | reverse complement strand
CGGGGTCGTGTATCCCGCCCGCTGAGGTTCACGGCCATTCAAAACACTCATATAGCGCGAACAGAAGCGAGGGAAGAGCATTGAAATAGTGTGTCATTTTGTATGATTTGTTTTCCAATGTCTGAATGTTTCGCCGTAGATCAACCTTGCTTGAAATCGGCATCAAATCTGGATCCCTATTACACGACACCTTTCGAAGCCTCGAAGGCAGCCAATGCCATGCGGCACCTATCAAGCTAAGTACGCGAAGCGTGGTGGTACTGTGGATACATCACCAGCCTGGCGAAGGATACATCACTCAACGTGCACTGTAGACTACAATGAATGATGTATCCTCTATCTACGGTAATTACACTAGTTGATGTATCATTTTACCGTAGTGGCCTGGGGATTTACGATAGCTTGAAGCGTTCGAGGGGTCGAGCTTGGCATTACGACGGCTCTTTTGAATGTAAATCCTCTTGGTCTCTTCGGAAATTGTAGAAAGAAGCTCGTCGGGGAGCTTCGAGATGGAGGAAGGGGTGTTCGTTTGATCTTTCAGACGCTGGAGTTCCTGATAGGTGTCGGAATGAACGGATTCTCCCTTAGTCTGCGCATGTTGGATCATGCTTGAGAGAGAAGCGATTTCAAAGTCATATTTAGATTGCGTCCGAGCGTTCATGTTCCTAAAATGGAGTATATTCAGGCTGAGGAAGACAACGAGGACTGAGGCCACTCACGGGTAGCGAAAGGAATCAGTCGGACTGGGGGTGGAGATAAAAGACTATCAGGTCCTGTTATTACGAAGGTCCTGTTATTACAAGCTGAATAGAAGGCGTCCTGAGAGTTGATGGAGAGAGTAGAAAGAAAGACGGACCCGCTATTTAAGCCAGAAAGCGAGAGAGTGGCATCAAGGGGACGCGAATTTCAAGCTTCAAAGGGACCGGCTCAAGCAATTGAGCAGTCGCACAAGGCAGCCGATAGCTCATCTGGTCCGTGGATCTTTGGTTGGAAGAGTTACCACAAACTTCAAAGCAGCAGTGCAACTTAGCAGCAAGACTGACTTAAAGCAGAGAAGAGTTAGGCTCCACCTTTGCTCCAGCTTTGTATTCCGAGAGCACCAGAGAGTGCTGACGTGCTTTGAAGACGACTAAGTATTTCCCGACGTGAAAGAAACAAGAGTCTTGGTTCGGGTTCAAGGTCCTCAGAATAACTTGGATTCAGCATCACTGTGAGTGTGGAAGAGGTACTTGCTGCGTTGTAGGGAAGGGCGAAATGTGGCCACCATCGTCCTGGCCCACAACGAAGTCACGACTCGGACACGTACACCAGACGCGGTACCGTGATCCTCACGTGACGACTCACGCTCTGCGTTATAATTTTAAGCTTTAAGTTCAACTTCATTCCTTGATCCTTGCAACCACGACGCCTCCCTCATTTCCGCACCCTTTCAGAAATGAACGTTGCCCCAACCTCAAAAACGCTTCCAGCATCACCGTACAATCCTCATCAACTCCAAGATCACAATGCTTCACTTCCCGTGATGGCACTTCCCCCNAGAAATCCTCTCCTACATCTTCGAGCTGGTTCGAAAGACATATCTGTCGTTGAACCCATCCGATACATATTCCTGGCTCCCAGGTGTGACTCACGTCTGCACCGCCTGGCGCGAAATGGCTCTTCAAACCCCGCGATTATGGACTTCGGTCTATCTGTATCCCTTGGAACGGGGGCACGAAGTCCTCCGACGGGCAAAAGGTGCTCCTCTGGACATTCATGGTCTACCACCTGACGACGATCCCAATGTCGTTGCCGCATGCATTTCTATGATGAAAACCATCTTCAACGAACCTGGTCGCATTTCCTCCATCAACATTTCAGTGTCCAAATATTCCGACGAAGTTTCAAGTACTTTGTCTGAGTTGATAGGCACATCAAGTATGCCCCTCCTCGAGAGCATACAGATCGATAGCTTCCCTAACCAGTGCCGAGTGCTAGACGATGTGCTCATGACGCAGGAAAGCGCTCCACGGCTCGAGACGCTTGTCTTGCAGAATTGCCGACTTGACCTCACGACCCCACGATTCCATCAACTCCGTTATCTGGAGCTCGAATCAACTCTTCGCCCTTCGCCGAGAATAACCGACCTCTACTCTTTCATTTCTGCTCTAGCTGAGATGCACAATCTCGAGAGGCTGAAACTGACATATGTCCTACCGGACGAACCAGACGAAGATCCCCTGCAGGCAATGATGGACGCCCCAGTCTCCCTTCCCAGCTTACGCCAAGTGGTCATTTTGGATGATTGCGTGCCCTTGTACATACTCAAGTGCACACGAGCTCCAAACGTTGGCCGCATCGATGTCACCCTGTACAATTGCTTCGATTCCGACGAAGCTTCCGACAATGTACAGGAGATTTCCAATTTCATTGCTTTTAGGTCACCCGTCGTCAATACCCCCGAGGCCACTGAATACCATCTAGAGGTTCATAGTTCGCCTAGCTACATGATTATGGACTACACTCGGACTACAGGGGGCCCAGCCACCTCCAAAACAATTTCTATCCAGCTCGACCTGCTCTCGGAGGAGTTTTGGTCAATGGTTCCGCTCGCTCCAGTGGCTACGTTCTCCTTCCATCCCTCCCTCGACGACGATATACCGGTGGAATACTTCAACTATGTCAGGCTACTCTCTCAGATGGACATGGTCACAACTCTCAAGCTTCCCTATAACGCTTTCTTCAAACCAAACGGTCCTGGCATGAACTTTATAGGGATGTGGACAAACTTCCCGGCGCTGAAGGAACTATTCTTCTCGTCGCTTCCGCATGACGAAGCAGCTACGAAGCAGCTTTTGGAATGGATCAGATTTAGAGAGAGGCGGAGACTTCCACGGCTCAAAGAGCTGAGCATTCCTGATCAGTGGGAGGACTCGGAGGACACCGACCCGAGCGTAATTCAGACTCTCAAACAGTCGGTTGATTCCCTTACGACCTTGTCTTCATCAGAACGCATCATGCAAATCTCTCAAGCTGAAAATCCGGGAGATTTCTGGTAAACAATCATGTACATACCTAGCGTCCCCATGTTTCTTTCACGGTCAATCGATACTGCAATGCTTCCTCACTGTTTGGAACCACTATGCCGTTGAGTATTTGGGTCGGCGGGACTAGTCACAAGGATCGCCGTGAAGTCCGTCATTCTTTGGCCTTGAGTTGGCCTTGAGTTCGTCCTATGGGTCAATGAAACTCATTACTCATAGGGAAGGACTCCGTAGATTCAAACGTTCCTTGCGCAGTTTGGCCGGAGGGTGTTTGAGGCCGATCGCCACCTTTGTCGTGACACGTATCTCAAGGTATCAGCCCTGCCATTGGTCCTCCGGGCATGTTAGTGACGCCACCTTGGTCCTCCTCCATGGATGTCATCGAATAGGGGGTATTGGCAAACCCCTTTTGAGCACCCGTTGTCGTTGATTCGAACTTTGGCTCTTGACCACAACAACACCACCTCTGACAACCCCTCAAATCACCAGTAATGGAGGTGAATAGATATCTAGAAACTCTTCAACCATCTCTACGCAAAGCCCATCAACTCCAACATCGCAATGCCTTACTTCCGTCGACTTCGCTTCCACCAGAAATCCTCTCCTATGTCTTCGAGCTCGTACAAACCATATACTCGTGTTTCGGCCCAAAGTATCGTCACGCCTGGGTCTCAGTAGTGACCCACGTCTGCACCGCTTGGCGCCAAGTGGCCCTTCAGACACCGCAGTTATGGTCGTCAGCCCCTCTGTACCCACTGGAATGGGGAAACGAAGTCCTCCAACGAGCCAAAGGCGCCCCCTTAGACGTCTCCATCTGTGACAAGCTATTTGGCGATGATCTCAGTACTATGAACGAGGGGCTCGCTTTCATGAAGCACGTTCTCAATGAACCTGATCGTATCCGCTCTCTCGACCTCTCGTTGCCCCACGATCCCGACATAATCTCAGATACTTTGTCAGAGCTGATAGGATCGTCTACCATGCCTCTCCTCGAAAATGTATATGCTTACAGCGACTCTGCTCCTTGCCACATCTTGGACGGCATTCTCATGTCAGACGAAAGCGCGCCATTGCTCAAGACGCTCGTCTTACGACATTGCTCTCTCGATTTCACAACCTCTCGATTCCAGAGCCTCTGTTACTTAGAGCTCGAGTCCCCGCAAACGCGAATATCCGAGTCCGATTTCGCATTTTTCTGCGTCGCATTAGGACAGATGCACGATCTCACAACTTTGAAGTTGACATCTGCCTTACCACTGAACTCACTGGTAGGCAGCCTAGACGCGATGATTGAAACCCCTATCATCCTTTCTAACCTGCGGGAGGTATACATATCGGAAATCTGTGTTCCATTGTCCATTTTCAAGTGCACCCGAGCCCCTCACCTCCATTACGCGTCCTTCTCCCTGGTTTGTTCATTCGACCACCACGATTTTCACGAAATCATCGAGGAAATCTACGAGTTCGCAGCTTTCGGTTCGTATGCTACAGACACAGAAGAGCCCACCGAGTTCCACCTAGGTATCACGGAATCAAAGGACTACCAAGTGATGAACTACACTCAGGCTACAGGGAATAGTGACACTCCTTTCAAGACGCTTTCCTTCCGCTTCAACGAATTGAACTCTGATGACTTTTGGTCCAACGTTCCCCCAATTGAGCCAGTCTCTTCTTTGTCCCTACACTTCGAATATAATGCCGACGTCTCCGATCAAGTCTTGGAATACATCACTTCTCTTTCTGAATCGGACGCAATCACAACTCTCGAGCTTCCATACAACGTTCTCTTGGGCCATGAGCTTATGGGGGACTTGGCGTGCTTCCCAAACCTGAAAGAACTCATCTTCAGGTCATTTCCACGTCGAACTGAGACTGCGATTCAGCTGTCTGTATGGCTGAAACTGCGGGAAGCGCGTCAACTTCCACGCCTCCAAGAGCTAAACATCGAAGGCTGGGATAAAGGTATCGACTCGGGGATTAGCAACTTGCTCAGAAATGAGGTTGATTCGCTTACTACCTCTCGGTCGGATCGCAGTATTGAGATCTCTTTGTCTCGGAACTTCGGAGAGTTTGATTAGACGGCCACCGACTACTTAGTGCCTAAGGGTAGCGCATTCTTTGTACATTGTCAAGTAGATAATTCATCCGTCACAAGACTCACTGAAATCATCAAAACCATGTAGCCATTTGTGTCGGAAGCAGCAAGGGCCCTTGTCGAATCTTGACTATTGAGCATAGGAAGTTGATAGGAGGCAATTATTTAATCCGGGCGATATCCTCTGACAGCAAGGCAATCGCGACTCAGAGAGCCCTGGATTACGGTGCTAAAGATGGAAGAAAGTGTACTCGCAGAAAATCAGTCTGAGGAATAGAAATGCAAATTGGGAATTCGTAAACGATGACACGCAGGTCCATTGAACGCGGTAGCGTGATACGCACGTGATATTGCCCTTTTAAGCCGCCCTGACGGCTAGGAGTCCTTTCAGGTCTTTGTCCTCGACCACAACATCACCCACCTTTGACGATCCCTCATTCCCCCAGAAATGGAGGTCGACCACACGTCAGAAATTATTCAGGCCTCTGTATACAAAGCGCACCAACGCCAACGGCGTAATGCCTCGCTTCCATCGACGTCACTTCCACCAGAAATCCTCTCTTTCATCTTTGAATTGGTTCGAGACCGCTATACGTGGTTTGATCCAGGCAAATATGACTCTTGGATTCCAGCGGTAACTCACGTCTGCGCCGCCTGGCGCGAGGTGGCTCTTCAGACACCGCAGTTATGGACGTTTGCTTCTTTGTACCCGTTGGAATGGGGCAACGAAGTCCTCCGACGAGCCAAAGGGGCCCCCTTAGACGTTTCCGTCTGTGGAAAGCTATTTGGAGATGACCTCAATAGCATGAACGAAGGGATCTCTTTGATGAAAGCTGCTTTCAGTGAACTTGATCGTGTTCGCTCCATTGACCTTTCGTTGCCGGCTCAACAACCTGACACAGTCCTAAAGACGCTGTCAGAGCTGGTCTGCCCTTCCTTCATGCCCCTCCTCGAAAGCATCGCTATCCAAAGCCCCTTTAGAGCTTGTCGCGTCTTGGATGGCACGTTCGTGACGGACGATAGCGCTCCCAGGCTCAAGCGACTAATATTGGGGGATTGTCTCCTAGATCTCTCTACCCCACGATTCAAGAGGCTCTGCTACCTAGAGCTCGAATCGACTCTTTCCCCTGCCACACGAATAACCGATCTCCGTTCTTTTTGCATCGCACTAGGGGAGATGCACGACCTCGTGGAGTTGAAGCTGTCGGACGTCATAGCAGAACATGTGGATGAAGACACCCTACAAGCGATGATCTTCAACCCTATCCAACTTCCTAGCTTGCGACGGATAGAAGTCTTGGAGACATGTGTCCCCCTGCCCATTTTCCGGTGCACCCGTGCACCCAGGCTCGTTTACGCATATATCTCCCTGTATGATTTCCTTGGTTACGAAGACGTTTCCGACAACCTCGAGGAAATCTACAAGTTTGCAGCTTTTGGTACATCCGTGTAAGGATACACCCCTGTCCCCTATCGTATATCCGCATATCCGCACTTCCGCACTACTTATTCCGTGTTTCCCCACTTCTCGTACGATAGTCTTCCTTACCCTGTACCTCCATCACCTCTCGCGTTTCCCCCAATACACCACGGTCCTGTTACCTTGCGTGTGATCTCTTCAGTGTCGTCGTCGTCGGCCACGACTTCGTTACACTTTTTTTTTAACATCCATCGTGGTTTTCTTCCCAGCCTGTCGCAACCCTGGACCAGCGTATCCCACAACACACACGCNGCGCGGCTGCACACCACAACCTCCCCATTTTTCCGCCCCTCGACCTTAGTCCTCGGTCACGAACTCACACAGCGTCCTCGTCTACCTCCCACAAGAGCCGCTCACAACCGAATCCCTTGTCCACGCCCGCGATGGCAATAGAAGACACGAACGCAGGTCCCTCCTCAGCTCCAACGCCCACGCCCTTGGCACCTTCCCCTGCCACGCCTCGCAGAACGTTTCCTCGCTGTGATATCCCTACGCTTAGTGGTATCACTGGGACACCCTTGGATGGACCTACGGTTAATGCGTGGATCGACCGCTGTGAAGATGAATTCGATGCATATACCCTCATCAATAATGTGATACTGCCGGACCCCCTTCGGATTCTTTTTGCTGGCATGAAATTGGAGCATCTGTAAGGGGACCATCTATTTCTCCCTTACCCAACCCCTTTCCCCTGTCTCCCAGCAGACTCCAGCCCCAGTCTGCTGGCACTTCCCCATTTGGACACCAGCCGACACTCCTTCGTACCTTTCCCCTGTCTCCCAGCAGACTCCAGCCCCAGTCTGCTGGCACTTCCCCATTTGGACACCAGCCGACACTCCTTCGTACGCAGGAGTCTCGCCTCCCTTTCCTTTTTGGGGATTCCCCTTTTCCTTTTTCCCTTTTCCCCTGTTCCTTCATACTTTATCACATTCCCTCTGCTCATTTACTTCCGTCTCGTATTTGATTCCGCTCTTGTGACTATATTGTGGCTTGGTACTGTACAGTCATCGTCTCACGCTCGTAGATACGCATTCGCGCGCCGACCGAGACGGATCCTTAGAGTATTCTCTTCGGATTCCCTCTCGCTAGGTGAGCGCTTTGCTGTATTAGGTAGTTCTATATTCACTTCGGATTCCCTCTCGCTAGTCGTGCGTGCGACTCGTTAGGTTGCCCTTACAGAAGAATACTCTCTCCCACGAGCACTGGAGCTGTTCGGCCAACTCAGAAACCGCCGAAATCGATCGTCGCGTTCACGTTCGCTCGACACTTTCCCTCTTGTCCCCCCTCCCCTGCTCGGTATGACCATGGATACGAATGTCGATCCGTCTGGACCTCCCGCTGGCACCGCCGCGCTGAACCAGCCGATCGATACGTCTCTTCCACTCTCCTACAACCCCGACTTTGCGCAGCTACGCGAGACCGTGGAAAGGACTCAGGACGACATTGCAGACATGAAGGCAATGCTCCAACGTCTCCTGCTCTCCTCCTCACCCGCTCCTGCCATGGCCGACCCAACCACCAACATCACCTCTGCCAGCGATCCCTCAGCGCCTGGAGTCGCTGCTTCTATGCATGCCCCGGTGTCTGTATCCTCCTCGTCCCGTCTCCGTCCTGCTGATCCGCCAATCTTCGACGGTTCTCGCGAAAATGGTCATCCGTTCCTCGACGCGGTGAAGCTCTACATTGCCGTCCGACCACAGGACTTCCCCAGCAAACAGACCAAGATTGCCTGGACCCTCTCGTGGTTCCAGAAGGGTCGAGCAAGGGAGTTCTTCCACCAGTACTCCCGGTCGCCACGTCAGCCATACTACGCCAACTGGAAGGAATTCGAAACCGACTTCCGTGCCCGTTTCCTTCCAGAACTCGAAGATGAGAAGGCTCGGTTGAGACTCGAGTCCAATCTCTACCACCAAGGCTCGCGCTCCTACCAAGAGTACTATGACTCTTTCGTCGACTTGATCGACATTGCCGGTTACAAGGACGGTCCTCTCATCGCACTCAAGTTCCGCAAGGGACTTAGCACCACCATCCAAAACCATGTCGCGCAGTCGGTCGACTGCCCTGCCATGGACGACTACAAGGGCTGGTATAAGGCTGCTGCTAAATACGCCAGAAACCAGATTGCCAACCAGTCCTTCAACGCCACCACTTTGGCGTTGCAACTACGTAGTCACCCTCGCCCCCCTCCTGCAGCAGCCCCTCTTCCCCCCCCGTCAGTCTCTCCCTCCACCGGACTGGCGCCAACCCAGACTTCTTTCTCGTCCACCCGCTCCCGCCCCGATCGTCTCTCGTCTCCCAGAACCCAAACCACTCCCGCCTGGCGTCCCTATGGATGTCGATCGGGCAAAAGCAAGACGATCGGTCCCTTCTCGCGCATGCTTCCGTTGCGGCGATCCATCCCATCTCGCCGCACAGTGCCCCCGCAGCTTCGATGTTCGCTTCCTCACCGGCGAAGAGAAACTTGAGCTAGCTGAGTCAATCTTAGCCGCCGCTGACGTCGAAGACTCAACCGCTTCGATCTCTCGTGTTGAAGAGGTTGAGGAAGCACCCGAGGAGGAAAAGGAAGAGGATTTTGTCCCCCGCGACGAGTGACCAGCACGCCCTCGCCGTCTAATAATCGTTACTCGTGTCTTGTCGTAGAATCTTGCAATGATGATGATGTTTCTTCTGCTCATCTCTTGTGTGACTCCAAGGCATCGGCTACGATAGTTCGTGCTACCACCACCATTCCTAAAAGGCCGTCCTGGGAGCGACGCCTTCCCCGCCATTTCCAATTGTCTGCCGTTCCGAGTTCTATGTCGCTCGATCTTCCTATTAGCGTCCAGAACCCGGAAACGCAGATTGTCACTCATCTCCGAGCCCTCATTGACTGTGGTGCCACGGGGATGTTTATGAACCCTGTGTTTGCCGATCGATGTGGTTTCGCTCGTCGTAGGCTTTCGTCACCCATCCCAGTGTTCAATGTCGATGGTACCCCGAATGAGAACGGCATGATTCGCGAAGTCGTTGAGCTAGTCTTGCGCTTCCGCGACCATACCGAACGAGCTCTCTTCGCGGTCACCAATATTGGTCGTTAGGACATCATCTTGGGGTATACCTGGCTTCGTCAGCATAACCCTGAGATTGATTGGGTGACAAAGGAGGTCTCGATGAGCCGGTGCCCATCGATTTGCCGTACCTGTCGGGTTGAGGTAGGTCGCGAGCGTCGAGTACGCCAACGAGGATCCCGCCTGCTTCGGTCTTGTCGTATGGGGCCAATCCCCCTGGTTGAGGAACTTCACTCTGATTCGTTGCCTGTTCTCCTTGAAACTGAGGAAGCAGATGAGGAAGAGGATGAGAGCGCAGAAGGCGAGAACTCTCCTGAGGATTACGATCCATTGGAGGGCGATCGGATCTTCTGCGCGGTTCCCCCTCCGACACCGGAGTATGCTCGATCTCTCCAAGCGGAACAGATTCGAGCGACTGAGACCATCTCACAGCGACTGGCATCGGCGTTCCAGAAGAACAAGCCACCAGATCCGCGCAACGCCTCTCTACCTGCCAACTTCTTCAAAGAGTTCAACGCCGTCTTCTCCAAGGAATCCTTTGACGAGCTACCCGAACGTCGACCTTGGGACCACACGATCGAACTTGTCAAGGAATACAAGCCTTTTGCCACCAAATGCTACCCACTCTCGCCGAACGAGCAACGCGAACTAGACGAATTCATCGAGGAGAATCTGGCCACTGGTCGGATTCGCCCCTCCAAGTCCCCTATCGCCTCGCCAGTCTTCTTCATCAAGAAGAAAGACGGTTCGCTTTGCCTCGTCCAGGACTATCGCAAACTCAACGCCTTGACCGTCAAGAACCGTTACCCCCTGCCACTCATATCCGAACTTGTCGATAAGCTGAAAGGAGCACGCTACTTCTCTAAGCTCGATGTTCGCTGGGGGTACAACAACGTACGGATTAAGGAAGGCGACGAGTGGAAGGCAGCATTCCGTACCAACCGCGGTCTCTTTGAACCGCTTGTCATGTTCTTCGGTCTCACCAACTCGCCGGCTACGTTCCAGAATATGATGAACGACCTCTTCCGCGAACTTATCACTGAGGGAGTCGTCATCATCTACCTCGACGATATCCTCATCTACACCAAGACTCAGGAAGAACATCGTCGCGTTCTGAAGCGGGTTCTCCAGATCCTCAAGGAGAATAAGCTGTACCTCAGGCCGGAGAAGTGCGAGTTTGAGCAGACCAAGGTTGAGTACCTGGGTGTCATGGTGTCGGAAGGTAAAGTAGAGATGGATCCTGCAAAGGTCGCTGGTGTCCGTGAGTGGCCAGCCCCTCGAAACGTGACTGAGCTGCAGTCGTTCGTTGGGTTCGTCAACTTCTACCGTCGTTTCGTCCGTGACTTCTCGCATATAGCCCGGCCCCTGTTTGATCTCACCAGCGCAAAGGAGTGGCGTTGGACCGAGACGGAGCAAGCTGCATTCGACCGTCTGAAGCTAGCTATCACCTCCGAACCGGTCCTTGCTCTCCCTCGCGAAGGTAGGGCTTACCGCGTGGAAGCCGACTCGTCTGATTTTGCCACTGGTGCGGTTCTCTCGCAGCTCGACCCAGCCGATGAGAAGTGGCATCCAGTCGCCTACTACTCCAAATCCCTCCAACCGGCCGAACGGAACTACGAGATCCACGACAAAGAAATGCTCTCGATCATTCGCGCTCTGGAGGAATGGCGACATCTGCTCGAAGGTGCAACCCCCGAGTTCGAGATCTGGACGGATCACAAAAACCTGGAATACTTCACCAAGGCGCAGAAGTTGAATTGTCGTCAAGCAAGGTGGTCGCTATACCTCTCTCGCTTCGACTTTACACTTTGGCACCGTCCAGGTTGGTCTATGGGTAAGCCTGACGCCCTGTCTCGCCGAGCGGATCACGATGACGGTAAGAACGACAATCGCGATCTCGTCCTCCTCAAACCGGCGTACTTCGCTGTTCGAGCGACTGGCGTCACTCTAGAGGGGGAGGAGACAGCGGTTCTCGAGGACATTCGGCGAGGCATCAGGGATCGAAGGTATGAGGATGCAGTCGCTAAGGCAGCTGAGCAGCTGAAGCGTTCAAGGACTGGCACCCCTCAAACGCTGAAGTCGGCGGAATGGCAGCTGTCTGAGGGACTTCTCCTCTACCGTGGTAAGGTGTATGTGCCGGACGTGAAGGATCTTCGCCGCCGCATCGTCGAGCAACACCACGATACCAAGGTAGCCGGGCATGCTGGTCGATTCAAGACTCTGGAGCTTGTCTCTCGGAGTTATTGGTGGCCAAATATGTCCCGCTACATCGGTACGTACACTCGACACTGCGACACTTGCCAGCGTATGAAGACGAGGAGGCAACCACCTATGGGCGAGCTGAACCCACTAGAGGTTGCAAACGGCCGGTGGGATCGGATCAGCGTTGACTTCATCGTTGAACTTCCCGAGTCTGACGGTTTCGACGCCGTCATGAATGTTGTGGACTCAGTAAGTAAACGAGCTCACTTCATACCGACTCACACCACCATCTCGGCTCTTGGCTCGGCCAACCTGTACCTCCAACACGTCTGGAAACTCCACGGTCTGCCTTCGTTGGTCCTCTCTGACCGAGGTACGCAATTTGTCGCCGAGTTCACTCGCGAGATCTACCGTCTCTTGGACATCAAGCTAGCGAACTCGACAGCTTACCACCCTCAGACCGATGGACAGACCGAACGCTGCAACCAGGAGCTGGAACTCTACCTCCGCACCTTCTCCAACGAACGGTAGAATGATTGGGCACGTCTACTACCTCTCGCCGAGTTTGCTTACAACAATCATGTCCACTCCGCTACCCAGCAGTCCCCTTTCCTCCTAGACACCGGCAGACACCCTCGTATGGGCTTCGAGCCGACGAGAGCATCGTCTCGCATTGAATCGGCCAACGAGTTTGTGTCTCGCATGAACTCAGCGGTAGACGAGGCGAAGTCTGCGCTGGAAAAGGCACGAGACGACATGAAGCGGTGGTATGATCGCCGACGTGTACCTGCTCCGGAGTACAAGGTTGGTGAGAAGGTCTGGCTTGACGCAAACGACATCAACCTACAGCGTGCGTCGAAGAAGCTGGCTGCTCAGCGACTTGGCCCTTATAAGGTCCTAGCCAAGGTTGGTAAGTCGGCGTACCGATTACAGCTCCCCCGTTCCCTCTCTCGGCTACACCCCGTCTTCCCCACCGTCAAGCTTTCGCCATGGAACGAGGATCCGATTGAAGGTCGTCGACCACCTCCTCCCCCTGAACCTGTCCTGGTTGACGGTGCGAAGGAGTTTGAGGTCGAAGAGATCTTGGACAGCCGGCGGCGGTATAACCGACTGGAATATTTGGTCAAGTGGAAGGGCTATGGTGTCGAGGATCAGAGTTGGGAGCCGAGGAAGAACGTGGAGAACGCGCAGGAATGTATTGAGGCATTCCATCGTAAGTACCCAGATGCCATCTGCGCTACTCTCTTCGAGGTCATCGCCGACACCCCCGGTCTATCCAACGCTGTACGCTCTTGGAGACGCAAGCACGAGCCAGCACGTCGAGACGCCGCGCCTTGAAGGGGGGGGTGATGTAAGGGGACCATCTATTTCTCCCTTACCCAACCCCTTTCCCCTGTCTCCCAGCAGACTCCAGCCCCAGTCTGCTGGCACTTCCCCATTTGGACACCAGCCGACACTCCTTCGTACCTTCCCCTG
>JAPEVF010001147.1:0-13323 GCA_029747585.1 Pleurotus djamor | reverse complement strand
CGATGAAATGGAACGTCTGCTCTACGGTGGAAAAGGTCAGTGCATTTCCTCTGAGCCTTGGGTGTTGCTAACAACCTCGCTAGAGTTCCTTCCCCTTCCGGATCTCATTGATGCCCCGTCGCGAGACACCAGCTCTTCTCCGACACCCTCGTTCTCTTCTAAGGTTGAATCATGGAAGGCTGCGCTTCCACAGTCAGGGCTCGATACTGATTGGGGTGAAGTAAATTAAATAATTAAATAAAAATTAAATCAAAAATCGAGAGAAGAGGAAGGAAAGACTGTCGTAGCTCTTAAAAACTATTGAAAGCCAGAGAGCCCTCCAAATGATGAAATAAGGCTTTTAGCTTCTGGATTTTCTCGAGGGTCGCGCGCTGACGCGCGCACAGGCCATAAAACAGACAACAAGATCAACCACACACAGCAGCGTATACTGTGCATCTCGAAATATTGTTTATGACTTGAAGCTCGCTCGATACTCTCCCCAGTGCTTGGGGCCGGTATTTTCGCAGTCAATGAGCTCACCGGGTATTTACCAGCAATTTTTTTTCGAGCCTGCGGCGCGATGCAATGGATATAAGTAAAACGGATAGGTATTGGTGGCGCTGTGGCAGTCACTTCGCGCGGACGGATTCTCAATCCACACTCAGCTTCAGGCATCTGTGATCTGGCAGTTTGAATGGCAAGATTAGAACAAGGACTAACAACGAGAAAGAGAGGAACCATGAATGATGAACGCGATTAGGTCACTGTGCACCATTCTGCCAGGCCAAGGAGGCAAAAATGACTCATCTATGTACCATTCCTGATTCCCAAGCGTAGAAGCAGTTCTCGTAGAGGAAAATTCCATGATTTCACCCGAAACCAGATGCATCTGAAGTATTTTGATTTTGAAGTTCGATCCCCTGTCTCCTATCAGCATTCTCACGATACCCAAATATGGAAAGTCAGTATCAGTATCAGTATCTTCACCCCAATCGGTAACGAGCCCAATTTAGAACGTTGAACTTGGAAGCGCGATAAATTGTGATATCGCCGACCCCTCACCCCCAACCAAGTGCCGCTACCATCACTGAATCGGGATCATCTACTCTGATCTCTTTTGTTTCATATGTATCGCCTAACGGATGTGAAAATGAACACCCCAGAGAAAGTATGTCATTGATTCAGTGATGGCATACCAAAACAAGTCCGTCCGGTATGTCTTTCTCCGTCGTTTGTGCTTTGCTACCTGATGCAATTTTGGCAGAAGATGCGCCCAGTTTTCTGTTTATCCCAACCGGCTGTGTTCAGTATTCCTATATATACGAAGAGGAACCTTGGTTGTTCATGTGCTCCCACTTCGTTCGTTGGTTTTCTATTATGCGGGCTAGTACCTCACATGTTCTCACTGTGCTGGCCACCCTTTCGCTTGTATATCCCTCTATTCATGGCCTTAATGTTCCTCTTCGCGTCACTCGTTACAACCAGTTTTCCACCCGTGCCGTCGATACCTCCAACAATCAACATGCATTGAAGTTGACGAATAATAAAGACAATATCGTGAGTCCGGCTTGCTCATCCCCAAGCGGTGAATGCAATCTGACTTCTCCTCTTGTTAGTACAACGCCGCAATAAATCTGGGCGGCCAAGGTGAGGAATATCCCCATCAATCCCTATGGATATGGACTCAACTCTGTCAAGATGTTGTTGTTCAGCTGGATACCGGGTCCAGCGATCTCTGGGTAAAGAATCCATCAATCAAACCATCCCTCGTCACAGGTGTTCCTGTCAAATTGAAATACGGCCAGGGGATGGTGTCAGGTCCGCTTGCTTTCGCCCCAATGACCATCGCGGGTTTCTCCATACCGCGCCAATGTGAGAAATAATTCTCTTCGTCTATTTTGCATTGAGTAGCTCACTGGCAAGTCCTTTGCAGCTTTTGTCCAGGGTGATCAAGTAAGCCGTGCATAGTGCTCAGAGCCTCAGATTGCTTGCAACTCGCGTTCATATAGCCTCACCTATAGGTTGACGACTTGGATGCTCTATTCAACAATGGCGCAACGGGAACAATGGGACTGGGATTCCCCATTGACGCCACTGGTATCAAAGGCGCTATTGACGGTGTCCCTACAGCCCCACGAACGGACGCTCGAAGCCCACTCGAGAATATATTCGCGGCCAATGCCTCTCTCCCCAATTTCTTCACCTTCCTCCTTGGTCGTTTGGACGGTCCCTCCGACGAGACCAACGGTGTATTCACGATCAGCGAATATGTTAATGCATTCTCAAACGTGTCTACAACACAACAGCTACCCAGTCAAACTCCGGAGCATTGGTCAGTTTTGATTGACGGAGTGAAGATTGGGGGACGAGTCGCTAGCATCAACTCAGGCCAGAAAAATGTGCCCGCTGGAAAGGCTGTAGCAGTCCTTGACACTGGTTTTAGCTTCCCGCCGGTCCCACCTGCTCTGGTCAACGCTATCTACAGTACCATCCCTGGTGCTGTACAAGCGGACGATCTTTCTGGATTCGGAGCAGAGTGGTTGATCCCTTGTGACCAGGTTGTTTCCCTATCTTTCACCATTGGGTACGTCCTGCAAACATCCTCCATCGGAACATTGTAGAATATTAACCTCGACCTTCAACACCGCACGTAGTGGAAGGGATTTTCCCGTTCACCCGCTTGATCTCACTCAGATTGCAACGTTGACGCTGCAGGGCCGGAATATCACATTTTGCCAGAATACATTCAAGCCCCTTCAACTCGACCCACAGTCATTCAGTGGTTTTGACATGATACTGGGGGATGCCTTCCTTCGTAATGCCTATGTTGCGTGAGTCTGCCTCCACGACTTTTCCTCTATCACTAAATTACTATCATACTTGCTTGATCACATCACAGCTTCAACTACGGCTCAAGAGATACTCGCGGTCAAGTAACAGGGGAGCCCTTCGTCCAGATGATCTCAACGACCAATATCGAAGCAGCCCAAAATGAGTTTGTCGCCATTAGGAAGAAGCAACTACAGAGTTTTCCTCCGCCGTTTTCGCCGGTTCAGCTACGCGCTGCAGCATTGGGTCAAGCCGCCTTACCATCCGCACCGACAACGACGGACAGCACGCCTCAGAATCCCTCAACGAACTTGGCCTCCTCAGCCCCAGTGTCGTCGCCAACATCAACAGAGGTACCGTCTGCGGAAACGGAGGGGGAGAAAAAGAATGCTTCAGCACGCATGGTGTCGGTCGGACGTCTGTTCCATCTTCCCCTTCCCATTTTCGTGGCTTTGGTAGCTTACTTGCTTGCTTAATCACTTGAGAGATATGTTTGTACCTTTGCGATAGACCCGCGTAATCGAACCGTGGTATGAAGGCCATTTTGTGACTTGTGCGGGACAGAGGGAGAGGATATATCCCGGGGTGTATTGCGGAAGTAACTTTTAGTCAAGAGCCACGGGGGCAGTCAGTACTAGTCAGTGCTCAGTACCCTTTTTCGGTAATGGTAGCGAGTTGTAAGCTGAAGGATTTCCAACACCATCGTTTGCGCTATACATTGTCAAGGGGCCAGAAGAACTGGTCGAGTTAAAAATTTAGTAGTGAGTCACACGTCCAGATGATATGTCTCCTCACATGAGCAGAGCAGGTGCTCATAATCACGTCAAGTGAAAGTGGTCGACGTTCGAGACTCATGGAGAATAGCGACAAGTCTTGCCAGCCTTGTTCCATATTGTATCACAATCTGGGCCTTGTCGTGGAAAGGGTTGAGGTTCGATATGAGATGCATTCATGGGAACCATTGGTCCTATATTACATGGCCTGGGCTAAGCGTAAGCTGAATTCCAGCCGTAAGACATGGTTACATGATCGACGAGGACCATGAGGGAGGAATCACCTAGCTGCACCCATGAGTCCATGCCCAACATCTATATGACAAAGCTCTCTGAGTTGCGTCGGTATATGCGTCGGTATATGAGCTTTGAACGGAGGGAACTCACTTTCATGCCTGGAAAACAAGCGGGGAGCGAAAGACCGCGAAAGGTGCCAACATAAACTTGGCCTCTGGCTCAGTATTGCCCTCGCTCGCAGTGGGAATAGCACTGGAAACATAAGTGGACCAGCTGACTTCCATGTCGACTTGCAACTTGAAGGAAAGGGCGGTTTAATCCCGTCCGTTGGCGTCGGCCGCATGTACAACTTTAGGGACAGAAACGAGTGAATGAAAACATGGAAGAAGTTACTCACAACGGGACGCGTCAAATCCCAAAGCCCCGCAAGAGGATTGCAGCTTTTGCATCGGAGGATTCGTGTCGTGACCGAGATCCAGCTCAATCTCATTGATAGCGTTCATCTGCATCATGTGCCATCTCACTGGGTTCACTTGTCGTGGTGGTCGAACGTCGCGCGACATGTAGGATGCGCCGCGGCGGTTTGTGGTGGCGAACTCGTCCATGGTATGGGCTCATCGTCGAAGGATGTCTGGGAAAGTCGGAGTCCAGTCGGAGTCTGTGTGCTGTTTGGAGATTAGCGCCAGCCTCTCCTATCTATGGAGGGGCACGCGGGACAGTGTCCAACTGCCAAAATTGGGTGGACGAGGCCAGCAACAAGATCACGTTCATCAGGATATTCGCAGTCTTCCTTACATTCTCAAAGCGCTATTGATTTACAAAAGGGGGAGATACTACCTTCTTCCTGCACAATTCAATTCAATTTTCGACCGTTTAATCTGAATCCTGCTCCGAAACAGGCTGTTCTTCCTCTGGTAGCTCCTTCCTAGAATCAGCGTCGAGACCATCCTACAAGAATGGCATATACGTCAAGAGAGCAGACACAATTTCATGGTAATACAACGTACCACCAGATCCACAATGCCCTGGAAGCGGCCTGGTTTCCGAATGAGAGGAGTACAAGGCGACGCTTTAGGAATGTCCATCCTGATATGGTGCATGTATGGCAATGAGTTCTGTTCATCCGGAGCCACCAGCGTGGTGGGCAAGTGCGATGGGTTTTCGTTCAACATGTCAGTGTCAGTGAAGACATTCTTTGTCAACGTCAGAGTACCACGCCCGAGGAGTTGAGCTCCAGCCAGGTCCTGCGAGAAGACAACGTCATGGAAAATCGCGCCAGGGCGGAAGAAGAACGGAGCAGCCGATTTCGAAGATCTGACTTCGTTCGAAGGGAAAGGATGCATGGCTACTTCGGGAAGGCGAAGATGCGCGTATGCAGCACGGACTCGGCGCGAGAGACCTTCTATTTTGACTTGGTCCGCCGAGAGCTGGATATTCGGTGATGCGGTGTAAACGTGGTCGATGTGTCGCTGTTCATCGGCACCGTATACAAAGAATGGCATGGTGTTGACGGGGTACGGCAGGAGATCTTTAGACCTCAGGGAGCGATCAACGTGGACTCTGATGTTGGTGAGCTTGAAGCCGGATAGAAGGTGTTTACTGGGCGAGAGGGATTAGATAACGGAAAAGTTGTAGGTCTGGGAAAACTTACTTCGGGTTCTCTGGCAAGCCTCGATCAATTACGGCGTCAAACTCGCCGTGTCTTAAGATGTCTGCCAACGTTTCCCTGTGGGCTGTTCCAAGCGTGTAGAACTGCGAAGGGTGCGCCGCTCTCTCGGCTACGTACTTCTTCATAATATCGGCAGGGAGATCTCCTGTGATGATAAGTTGGTGCCTGTGGTTTTCCATGTTGAACATAGCCAAGTGGACGAGGTATAACTTGTCGGTGCCCTGCATGATGAATCCATGCAAGTCGGGAGATACTTCGTTTCGGTGGATGGAGACGTTGACTTCTTCTTGGATAACCTTTTGGAGGTCCGCGGCGATTGTGCCGGTAAGGTCCTTCGTGGTAGGCCAAGGTGACATAACCACATTCACCAAAGTGTAAAGATCTTGCAGACCACGTAATCCGAGGCGGGACTTGAAGAGCCCAAGGGCTTCGCTGTAGTTTGCTTGTGGAAGGCTCGTTGAAGTGAGAATGAGTGGACGATCGGAGACCTTGGTTTTGATGTCGACGATAGAGAGCCGATTGAAGATGCGTTGATTGAGGTTGTTTGCCTCAACCACGTCCTCGTTCACGACTTCGTTTCCATCCACGGTGTACTTAAAGTTCACAGCGAAGGCGTTGATGGCAAAGTCAGACCCCATCCTACAGGCAAGGTCCCAAGCAATCGGATTGCTTCTGAGCTCTTCATTGCTAGCCTTGATGATGTGATCTCGGATAAACTGTTTTTGTATCTCGACGTCGTCTCCGTTTACTTCGGCGGGGAGAGGGTTCATTGGGCGGACAATGAATGAGGTGTCATCTGTAGACATGGTAGCAAGGTGCGCGTACATCTAGGTGAAAGCGTGCTCTTAGTAAGTTAAAAAGAAAGACGAGTGGGCCCCACCTTGACTGCACTGAATACTGCCTGACCCAGTAGTTGACCATATCCATCTTTGTGGAGACCGATGACATGGTGCGAGAAAAATGTTGCGACGGCGGGAGCTCCCGGTTTACTGGACGGGGGAGGGGAGCGTGCAATTTTGAGTTATTAAGTAACGATAAATCAAGGGAATGATATAAGGTGAGCAGAACGCACCTTCCTTCTACACCATAAACTCCAATACTTTCGGCATCATTTCGATAGACAATCGGACTAGTCCAGGTCACGAGGTATCGCATACGATTGTCTCGGTAAAGGAGACCTCCAGCAGGATACTGGATATACCCGCTCTTGTGAGGGTCGACGGTGATAGAATCGCAGTAACGGAGATGGACAAGGCTCCGGATCGTGCTGGCTTTGAGAGGAAGGGCTGGGATGTACACTCCGGGCTTAAGTTTGCCGTGGAATGCAAAAGATCCATGCAGCACTCGCTTTCGGATATATTCTGGAACGGTCGCAGCGAAGTAAGTACCCCATGCGCCGTCTGCGTGGAGGACAAAACTGAGGCCCCTCTTCCTAAACTGAGCTCTGGGCCAGAACAAAGGTTAAGGTTAAGGGTTGGCGTCATCTACCCACTTTTTCTCGGAGCTCAACAATCTCCATAAGTGGATCGCACGCGCCATGTTCAGTAGAACCAATGATCGCGACGACAGCGTATACTGCCCTCTTTGACGCCAGGCAGTTAGTGAGTTGGCGTTCCAAATCGTCGATTCTCATCCTTGCAGTAAACCCGGACTTGATTCCGATAACGTTCTTCGAGCCAATACCCGTGATCGCTGAGGGTGTGTTAGTATACTATATACCAGTGTAGATCGAGGACATACCTGCAGACTTAGGCCACGAGTAATGCATAGTTTCGCAAGCAAAATATGACATTGTACCGATCTGGAACTCTTTCTCTAGTTGATCTTTCCCGATGGTCTGGATCAAGTACGGCTTCATAGCGTTATTCAAGTAGGCTGCCGTGATACCGTATTCATGTTGTAGGCGATCGGGAATCTCGATGACGCTCGTTGGTGTGAGATTCAGGAGAGACCAATTGTCGAGGTCATTGAAAAGGGGCGAATTCTCCGGGTCGAATTCGTCGTCGCTGCACCTTCGGATACGAAAGCTCTCCGCGATGAAGCTGAGTTCGTTTCTCATCGCCAATTTGAGAGAGAATGGGTAGAATTTGAGGTTGCGGGCTGACGAGATCAAATAAGATTAGTGATGATGCCAACGGCCAGTAGATCAGAAGGAAATGAACAAACCTGCCCACATGGACTCGAGGTTGGCGACAGAGCCATCACAAGTGATATGACCCCACCCACGGTCGGCCTTTTCCTTGTCCGTCTCATAACCGACGAGATCGCAAAGCTGGAGGCCGACAGTTTGCTCGATGATTGTTGTCAACGGTGACGCTTCCAGTGCAACGTTGTTGGGATTCGCTGGAGAATAATCATTGGTCAGCTACACCAAGCACAACTTGAAAAGTATAGCAACTCGCATAACATTGCAGTGAAGTATCCAATGAGGCCAGGCATGGAGACATCCATGTTCATGTGCGCATTATAACGCGGGTTCCAGAATGGAACGGAAGTGTTGGCTAGCACTGGTGCTAATCGATTAATGAGATTTTCAAGCCTCTTTATGCTCTCTAATGTTCATGATTAGAAGGTGGACACGACGCAAAGCGAAAGGGGGCAAACGTTGGTATTCGTCACTGTCCTTCACTGAGTCTCCGATCATGGAGGGATCAGTGGGATAGTAAGAAGTTCGACCGTCGACATGGTATTCGAGGGCGAGCTGGAAGAACCGAGAAAGGTTCGTGATGTTTTCAGCCTGGGGTCCGAGGAACCAAGCACCAACGGCGTCCGAGAGGTTTCCTTTGGACAACGACATTTTCTGGGAGGTGAAGGATGGGACCGTTGTGTTCAAGGAATGGCTCTTTTATACTCAAGCGAAGTCCTATCCAAGTTCGATAGAACGTAATACCCCAGAGAACACGAGGGATACCCCATGACTGGAGCAGAATGTCGCAAGGATTGGAAGCGAATCGAATGGAGCAGTACCTGTTCAAAATTGGGGGAATAAGTAAGTACTCGAATGAGTAAAGGGCTGAAAGAGCCGAGTTTCTAGGAACACTCCGAGAGAAGTGGGGTTCTAGATAGATGCGGGATTGATGACAGGTCAACCACCGATGGCCTGCGCAACCAGAAATTTACCCCTCTGACCAGTGTCCCATTGTGAGATACGTATATTATTAGCCCGCCGCCAGTTGTCCCAATGGCATCCGATAATTCAAACTGGTTACAGTTCGGGATGTATCTTTGGTATCAAGTGACGCGAGGGAGTTCTGCTTATCTTGTTGGGTGCGAACGTTGCAAAAAATGTGGTACGCGGAGCGTCATACATCGGTACTTGAAAGTTCCGGGTATAACGAGTGTCAACAAACACTCAACTCCCTGAGTGACTGGAAAGAGGTACAAGCGGGCGCCAGGCAAGTCGGCCTAGTCATTACACCGGGTTGTTACTGTCGTAAGCAAGCATCTTATCGGGTGATGACACCGATGGGAGGCACAAATTATAGCGGGGGTTCTGCACAGCGGGTTGCACCATCAGTGTAGCATGCGCTTCGATGCAAGGGCTGGAGCCGCAGATACGACAACGTCCTGGTTGAAAAGTTTAATAATCCCCATCGATCATCGATTCACCACATACCGCTCACATGAACAAGGGCAGAGTCGGTACCAATCAATTTAGTGCTCAGTCAAGTGACTTGCCTCCAATCATTAGAATTCGAAGCTCACTAGTAGTACTTGATTAATAGAAGGATGACATGTCATAGGTGTCAAGGACATACCCAATAAGCGAAAACTGCCAACAAAATCCTGGCCTCAGGCTGAGTGATACTCACGTTTGTGATAGGAATAGCGTTGGAGGCACAAGTGGGGTGGGGACCGAATAGATGGTCCATATCGACTCTCAAGATGACGAAGACGAAGAGTTGTCCATCCTTCACCCCACGAATGACGCGCTGCCTGTCAGGAGAGTGGAGATGATTTTGATTGGTGTACATAGATCGCCAGATACCTAGTCTCGCGGGCCAAGTGGTACTTTTTGTGAGGCGCTGGTTTGAGCTCGTCGTTGTCGTCATCCCCATTTCCTCTCATACAGACTCGACGACGAAGCATCAGGGACAGTCATACCACCTTGGACAAGGCGCTCTGTGACTCACAAGGCTGTCAGCGACGGATGCGAACGAACGAAATTGCGGTGGACCGGTATCATTTGGAGAGGCCACCCAGACTTTCTTATCATTTTGCCCATCCACGCTGGATCCTCGAACCCTCTAATTTCGTTGCATGAGATGCCGAGCTATTGCCTCTCTGGCATGAGGCGATGAACATTGGCTAGTCGCAGCTACGGACAACGGTGCATTTTTGGCCTGTCACGGGAGAACTTGAACGAGAGAATTGAAACGAGAGAATTGAAAGACTGATCTAGCAGTTCGATGACATTGTTCTCTGGTTCGTGACGCGACCGTGTATCGTGTTTTCTGTCGTTCGGTTCCTCCAGTGTTGTCGTCGAACGTCGCCCCATGCGAGGAGAAGAGCCCTGGCACTACGCGACACTGCCCATCCTGGATCCTAGTTCGGTCAATATACCAGCGGTTTCTTAGAAATCATTGACACTTACACCGAGTAAGTGAGGCATCCATCACCGTTTGTATCCACCTTTTCCAAGATGAGATGCAGGTGATTGCTTGACTATATAGCAGCTAGTCAACCCAGCTTTGGACAGTCCCTACGGTTGATGATGGTCTCCAACATCCCATGATTCTACCGCCATTCTCGTTACGAAACCATGCAAACATATCTTGCACTCTCTTCCAGATGAACGAAGGAAAATGTTATAAAAAANGAAGTGGATCAGATTAAAGTAACACGAAGTTATATCTTAGCTTGTTGTTTCGTATTCTCCTTCAACTTCTTCACTTCCTCATCCGTAACGATCGTCCCTCCGACTTCATTTTCAACTTCCTTGGCGGTGCCTTCGACTTGCTCGCGATTTCGTCCGATCAATGATACGTAGACGCCTTGGGCAAGGACCGGATAAGAACCAACCTAGGTACCACCAAGCGTAATCAGCCAGACGCAGGGGGGAAAGGATGCGTAGGGTAAAGATTCACCTGGATCCCAAGCGGCGTCATACGATTCTGCAGAGCTGTCAGGTAGGGTGCAATGAGGGATTCAGGACGCCTAACGAGGTCGGATTCAACACGTGGAAACATAGCATAGTATTGCGCATAAAAAGACGTACGACGTGAATATCTGGACTCTCAGCGGTCGCTCAGACGCCGGAGGAAGAGGCAAGAACGGCGTAAGAGCCGTCAGCATTCTCTGAAACAGCGTCGGTATCCCAGGGAATATGCACAGTTTCCCTTCCAGTCTTACTACCGGCTTTACACGCATAGACACTAATCAGTACAATTACACGCACAAAACGAGGAATTGAAGATGGACGCACCACCCAAATATCCTTCGCAACGAACAAAACCTCTGCATCAGAGGGGAAGAGCGCCATTCGTCTCGTCGCTTCTCGCTGTTCCTCGTTCTGAGTCGCAGCCCACGGACGATGTCGAATCATTTCATCCATCCGACGCAGACATTCCGGGTGGTGAGCTAACCGCTGGTCAAACGCCCGAGCGAGTGATGCGTAGGTTATATCTGCGAGGGGGTAGAATCACTCAGAAANGTGAGAAAACAGATGGGGATGATGACGTCGACGCACCGTCATGAGTCGGTCCTATCCCACCGCTCGTTATGACAAAATCATAATTCTGTACCATCCGGCGAGAGGCTTCAATGCTACGTCGTTGTGAAAAGTGTAGATTAGTACCAACAAAAACACACTTCGCACAGTGAATTATACGCACATTTCTTCCTCATTATCCGCAATAACCTCAATTCGCTTCCTAGCACCCCAGAACATCTCAGTCGTCCTTCAGAGCATGGCATACACCCAAGGAAAATACACACAATTCAATTCCATGCTCGAAGCAATACCGGGCGAAATAGTTCGAATTCTTGTCGTGTGTCTTCCCATTCAATATCTCGTCCCTAGCCAACAGAAAACCAGGAAGCATCCGATATTGTTGTTATTTTATTGACATGAGAAGTTGAGGGTGATGGCGAGCGCGTTCAGGGTTCTCAGCGAGCACTCGGGCGTGGTGAGAAACTGCTCAACGTACCCAATGATTAACGCCGCAGCTGTCTTTATATGCCTCCCCAGCGTATTCTTTGGAATCGGCGAAACGTCGAAATTGGCCTGAGGAACATTCAAAGACGAGCTTGCGGAGTCAGGGCTCGATCCGGAAGCCGCGCTGGATTGTGCCGGTGTCCTTGTCGATGAAACGGTCGAAGTTGACGCTGTAGTCGTTGGAGGAGGCGAAGGCGAAGAACCAGCGGAAGAAGCCATTCGGTGCCTGCTTGTTGATGCTGCCAATATGCTCGTCCTTGACGACGTCCTCAGACAAAGGTGATTCGAAAAGCCGAGTAAACGGTTGGCCGCAACAAGACTTGGGTGCATGATGTTGTGAAATTTATGACGAGTTTGAGGGGCCCTGAGTAGAATGACCTGCCCTCCGGCTAATGTTGACCCTGTTCCTAACTAGAGTAGAGCCCGTAATGAGTGTTCCTTTCTTCAAATTTTGTCGTTTTCAGTGAAAGGTGGTGCGATGTTGACTGTGGTGGTCGTGGTACGAGTTCGAGAGGAGTTTTGGGGCAGCGAAGGTTCTGAGAAGTTAGAATTAGTACACGCGGCATCATGCACGGAAGGAAGGAGTCCCAGCAAAATGCGTATTGATTGTCTATCACTCAATCCCCGGGTTCTTACATACGAATGGTCGCCGATGCTGATGAGAATCACAGATCGCACCCGCTACACCCACGCGAGCTTCATAGCCGAAATAATACGGATTCGAACGGAAGTTAATCTCGCAGTCTTTATTTTTGGGATCAACCCAGAAGACATGTTCAATTGAGAGTAAAGATATACAAAGGGTTGACGCAAGGGTGTGATGGAATTATCAGAAATTGCCTGAGCTATAACATACGTGATATGATCACCGTACGAATGAAAAAGTTTGACCTATTCCACGGACGGGTAAAGAGTATGGGATAAGGAAAGGGCCAAGAAGCTCGGCGGACATGATCATGATAGAACGAAGTACCTTCGAATCTAAGCAGGAAGGGAGGAGACTAACACAGTAATGTGATAGCAGGAGGGTAGGCCAAGACGTAACGAGAAGAAAAAGTGGTTATGCCTGATTAGCAGAGCATAACAGCCACGGCAGCAACAACGCCAGCAAGGATCTTGGCACTTGAGCCAATGGCGATAGCGCCATCAGCTTGGCTGGCAGCAGCAGCTGTGCCAGAGCCAGAGACGGATGATGATGTTGGTTTGGCAGCAGGTGTGGTCGTGGCAGGGTTGACGCTTGGTTTGGAAACTGTGCCAGTGGGCGAGCCAGCGAGGGGGGCGGTAGACTGGCCGTTGATTTGGGCCTCGACTGCGGGAGAGAACTTGCCAGTCATCTCGTCCATGCTATTTATTCGAAAATAAGACAGTGCGTCGACACAAGCCTAGAAACGGAAACTCACCGGAACTTAGATGAGAACGCGAGCATGGGGTATTGGGGTTGAGCAGGGTCCTTCAAGTTGACCGATTCAAAGCGGATGAAGCTAACAAACAGTAAACAAGGGATGCTCAATGATGTGAGTCTAGAAGACGTACTATTCGGCGCTGTTAGGGCCAANTCTGAGGGTTGGGGGTGAATTGGATGCTCGACGTGGTGGAAACGTCAACATTGTCGACGATGAGTTGGAGGCTTGTCTGGACACAAAACATCAATTATCGCTGCCAGAAACGTGTCGATA
>JAPEVF010001145.1:0-13331 GCA_029747585.1 Pleurotus djamor | reverse complement strand
TCAGATATCTACATCCTGAAGACGCAGACTGGAACTCTGCAGTTCGTAAAATGGCACTCAGAGCCCAGCGTGAGAGAGCAGATAGGAAAACAGGCGACAGCGATGCATATATTCGGGACCAGAGACGAACAGACGATAGGCCGTTTAAANGATTCTCGCTCAAATCGACGTTCAGATCCTCTACCACCCCAAGCTGACCTCTTCCTTCGGTTCAAGGGTGATCGTGAGGAAGAGGTCGTAAAAAGGCATGGCGATAGTTACGTTCCAGATAGAGACGATGTTAGACAAGCGAGCGACGAACGTTATCGAAGACACCGTGGAGGATCCCGTCAAGACAACAGAGACAAGGGCCGAGAGAAAAACTCGCGAAACCCGGAAGAAACGATAACGCTCCCAAAGATTGAAGAAGCTGATACCACACTCAAGCCAGTCCCGGTCCAAAATGAAGTAAGTTGAAACTTTTAGGGGAGAATGTATGACTGAAAGTCCACCAGAACGCTGAAAGCACTGAACCTGTCCTGGTCCCGGAAGCCACAATTCAAGTTGAAGTAATCGCGAAGACGGCTGACGAAATCGACAGGTTCCGTGAGATATCTAGGTTTGGAGGCTTATTCCTGTTGAGGCTATGATACTCATCATACGTTTTTGGGGACAGGTTAGCAGGCAGTGCGATGCAAGATGCAGCTATGAGAGTAGACGCGGAAAGGAAGTTAAGTGCCTACACAGGCCTATCCACAAGTGTGGCCAATGTTTCGTCCTCAGCTTCGAGGATGATGGCTCCCGCTCTAGCGGAAATGTTCCTCCAGCACGCAGAAGCTAAGAAACGTGCGGAAGAGAGTGCCACGGCCCTAGGGAACGCATGGGAAGAGGTAATGAAAGAGCACCAACGGGAGACACAACGGGTCGTCAACGAAGCCCTTAAACAAGCCTTAGAGAAGATGGAAGCCAAAGGGCAAGAACTCGAGGGGCTTCGTCGCCGAGTGTCGCCTGCGGAACCTATAAAAAGAGGCAGCGATATGCATGGCGAGAGAGGACGCGGCGGTGATGATTACGATCGCAGAGGGACGAACACAAAGCGTCGCCGTATCGGTGGCTATGAGCCAGGTCATGGAGGCCGGAGAGAAGGAGACGATCCAGGAGATGTATTGGAGCAGCTGAAGCGACAACTTGATGAACAAGAGCGGCGCATGCAGGCATTGAAACATGAGAATGAACAGGTAAGCCGTCTAGTTAGTAGCCGCGGCAGCGCGCTGAGTCTGACTCTCACCGACACACTTACAATAGCTGAGGCATGGTGGTAGAGGACTCTGAGTCTGAGGAGGAGTTTCGATGTTTGTGATCCACAGATCTTGTGACAGAAAATCATGTGACCGTAGATGTTCATACGCGTTTCGAGGTTCCTCTCCTTCCAACCTTGAGCTTGAGTGGCAGCACACGCCCTGGCGGACTCGAACCACTTACATGCATACGCAAACAAATGTCTCAGACAGACAACCAATCTCCACCCAACTCTCCTTGCCCTCCTCCCACAACCCCTGGAGAACTCGACGCTACAGGTGACTCCAGTGCTGAAATCTCAGTTCCGTTGCTAGCACCTTTACCAACGAGAAGATCACCCTCGATTTTGGAAGTACACAATCAAGGCGACTCAGAGCAGCTGGGTGATGCCGTTGACGGTGGCTCTGACAATGAAGTTGCTGAACTTCTTGGGGGAGAAGTTTCCGAATATCAGGGTGACGGACCAGTTGGCAGACTGCCAATACCTGACGATGGTATGTTGATTTACTTACTACTGCTGCCTTTGATGCTGTTTTCGACGATTGACCTTGACACAGAGCCTTCCTCTGTGCTTGCATCCAGGATAATCAGAGCCCACGATAATCCCTCACCTCCTCCCGACGCCTTGTCTATATCGGCCAGCCTTGGCAAGGGAATAATGAGGCTTGAAGATGGAATGGACGACGAAGACTCAGCGGAAGTACCTCCGTTCACACTGTCAACCTCAAGGGAGCCCACCCCGACGCCAGAACTCTCCGATCGTGCCATGGATCCTTTTCCACCATTAGAGGCTAATACTTTCCTCAGAAGGCCCACTGTGTCGGAGCCCTCTACACATCCTCCTGCTGTCTTGCAACCTTCTACTGAACGTTCGGCTGCGACGCCCCCTCCGCAGACCCCGTCGCCTGCACTTTCGGACCATTCAGACCACGGTGTGTTTGGACCTTATTCATCAACTTCACGACTCAGTTCCATCGTAGAACCTGATACGAACGCTCCGCACGCGGACATACCCATGGACAGCTCAGACGGGCCCGCGTCCGAAAATACCACGGTGCCTATTCCATCTATATTTCCTAATCATACCCCACAGCTATCCAACCTCGTTACTCCTCCCAAGTCCTCGAATAATACCGCTGACGGCTCTCCTTCGCGCGTTCTTCGTCGCTCACCTCGACGTAGTGTTGCTGTATCATATTACCCACCGTTCAGTGCCGCTGGTACATCTTGCCAACCTCCCCTGCCTGCGACCGCACGCTCTCCCGCACCGAAGTCATCACGCCCGTCCACTTCGGCGCTTCAGTCAAGTGAAGATGAAATGGATAACGATCCTAAAGGGAAGAGGAAGGCTTCCCCAGGATCTCAGGGTGACTCCTCTAATACCATTAGACAACTTGGTTCTCTATCACCAGACTCAAACCGTCTACTATCACAACTTAGTTTTGACTCCAACCTGCCATCTTTGTCGTCTGCGCTAGATGCAGCAAGCAAACCTCCAGAGCGGAACGGAACTCGTTTAGAAGATAATCTGGTACCCGCGCCGCTATTCCCTCATTTATTCGATGGTCCTCAAAGGGTACCGATGACCCCCAAGCGGGTGGGTAGTCCGAAGCGGGGGACAAGTCCATCCAAGTTCCAAATCAATCCCCCATTGGCAGAGGCTTCTCAGTCTCCTGCGCGTCGCATCCCGATCGAACAAGCCGTTCAGCAAGGCTATCTTTCCCCACAGAAAGCAGCTATATTTAATTCCGCAAATGCAGCTACACCAGCCGGGACATCTCGTATGCCCACTCTCAATATACCATCGTCTGATTCACCAGCTCGCAGGATCGCCGCTGGTTCGTCGAATAAGGCGCCGCCGTCCAAGTCGAGTCAACGGACCGCTCCTTCATCAAAGAAGCCCACGCATACCAAAGATATCAAAGCTTCAACATCTAGCCAGCTCCCACCTAGTACTGGAATACAAAGTACTTTACCATTCCCCATGGTACCCGCCAAGCCTTTACCTTCTTCTGCGGTCGCTGGATCATCAACCGCTCCCCCCTCCTCGAACCCAATCTCACCTTCCAAGTCAAGCTTGAAACAACCTAGTAGCAAGATACCTCGCCCTGTCACGAAACCATACGCTCGTCCGATTGCACGAAATGTGTCCAGACAGCAACCTGTTGATATCCCTACGTCGCCTGTGCGTTGCTCTTCCTGTCCGCCTATTTTGTCCTTAATTTTTCTTGTAGTTGAAGAAATCTGTCACACCTGCTGTCTGTGGCTCGACCAAAGCCACGAAATCTGTCGTTCGCGAGAAACCTATCCCCCGATCGGCCTTACCCTCGACTTCATCACCCCTCAAACGAAAACGCCAGGATTCAAAGCCCACTGCACTTCGACCTGTCGTAATGATTGACAAGAAACCCCCTTTTGTTGGTAAAACGACGACGACGGAGCCAAAATCCAAACCTAAATCTCCTCCCAAGCAAAGAGCCCAATCTCCGTCCTTGGTACCTTCCGTTGATGCTCCCATAGATGAGACTAGTCCCATGCGTGTGAGCCCCGACGTTGAGGAACGCGACGTCAAAGGACGAAGTACCGATTCCTCCCCTCAGGTCGTCGATACTCTTACCAACAACGATCATCCCAACACCACCCCCTCATTAAAGCCACCCGATGCCTATCTTGAAACTCTGGCGTTAACTCTACAGCAAGAGGATAGCAGCGGGGTTCGACGGACGACACGAAGTCGCAAGCCTGTTCAATATTTTCCTCCACCAGAGCCACTTGCTTACCCAGAAACTCGACCGCTTCAGTCACGGCGCAAGGCAGGGACTGCAACGTCTACTGAAGAAGGTTTCGCTGGCATGAGTGCGACGGCTCTCAAGAACCTTACATCTAACAACACAGCCCGGAATCAAGTTTACTCGACGGTGACT
The DNA here is from genome assembly GCA_029747585.1 of Pleurotus djamor. Lineage (NCBI taxonomy): Eukaryota > Fungi > Basidiomycota > Agaricomycetes > Agaricales > Pleurotaceae > Pleurotus > Pleurotus djamor. Next base: position 9,129 of record JAPEVF010001145.1, on the reverse strand, counting down.
CTCGAGACTGAGGTGATTAGAAAAGATGGAAGTCGGCCTGACAGTCCCGTTGTCAAAGTAAAAACGGTTTCAGAGCGGGAACAGGAAGATCGTGGCCAAATGCGACGGGCGCGAGCTGAACGACGAGCGAAGCGTCATATGTCAGTGGATGGAGAGGGCTCTGCTGATGTGACGCCGCAGAGCCCACCGAGTAGTCCTTCACCGGGCCAAACGGAAACGCGCGGATCCCCTGACCTCGTGGGTGTTGAAGTGGCCATGGACGATAATGCGGCGAATGATTTACCAATGAACGGCCGCCGAGGGGTAAAGTGGCGACCATCTCTGACGAGGTTCGTCATCCTGGATGATATTAAGCCTGGAAGTCGCGCAAGGGCAAACGAAAACGCTATCAAGAAAGGCTGCCTTGCACCTAAAGCTAAGGTTCGTCTGACCTAATTGTTTGAAGCCGTTTCGTTTACCAACCCTTATAGGCCATCCAACTGGATACACTGGGTAACTTGCCCAATGCCAACTCCCCTTTGCGAGATTTAGTCCAGGAGAATATAACGGTTAAGAAGTTTGTATATGATGATGACATAGAGCCCGAGGAGGAGGTCGTTGTTGTGAAGAATACGCGCTCAAGGAAGAAGAAATCATGACATTGACTCGATCTTGGTCACGGTGATTTACCGTGTTGCGTATTCTGGCAATTGTATCGAATCTACGCGTATACTCTGACTACATTTACAATGGGCTACATGGTCGCACGGTATGCGACGCCAGCAGATGCTTGGTTGACTGGGAACACAAGCACTTCCGCGATGTTCACATGAGGAGGACGTGATGCAGCCCAGACTATCTCCTCGGCAATGTCTCCAGCAACAACTAGTTATTTGTGTCAAATCATGCTTCAAGTTCAATATACCACGAGATCTTACGGGGTTGAATGCCTTCGTACACCTTCTTAGCCTTGCTAACATCCCCACGGAATCTGACGATGGAGAACTCCGTCTCCACCATGCCAGGCTGGATCTCCGTGACTCGGATGGGCGTGTTGACCAATTCTCGGCGCAAGGAACCGTTGAAAGCGTTGACGGCGAACTTGGTGGCACAGTAGATACCTCCACCGGCATAGGCTTCGCGACCAGCTATGGAACCGATGTTGATAATGTGACCTGAGTTCGAAGCTTTGAACTCTGCAGATATACGTCAGTAAACTACGCGGATAAAGCGCGTTGAAGAGACCGACGTTTCACAAAAAGCTGCGTTATTTTGATCAAACCAAGGACGTTTGTCGAAAACATAGATTCGACATCGGCATCGGCTATGTCACCAATGTGCTCAAGGCCCTTGACAAACCTAGAAGGGTAGGATAGTCAGTAGGAGGACCTTGCTGTCTAGGAAACGGAAACTCAACCCGGCATTGTTCACTATGGAAGAGGTAAGTACGGCAAAGAAACCCAAGGACGACGCAATCATCTCACCCAGTATGTCAACTTTCTTGAGGTCTTCGGGTATCTTGTCCAAGATGGAGGTGACCTGTTCCTTGTCTGCTAAGTCTGCTTGAATGGTGGCAAACTTGCCGCCCTGGGTAGCACCAGATGCTTTGTGGGCCGAAGTACATTCACTGGCCACGGTCTGCAAAGCATCTGCGCGACGAGCGACAAGTATGACATTAGAGCCAGCCTAAGCGTAAGTCTTAGCACGACAGGAGCTTCCATGCAAAGTGATTCACTCACCCTCGCGAAAAGGATGGCAGTCGCCTGAATAGAATATTAGCAGTGGGCCTCGTGAGTAACGGAAGTTCGCTTACGGCTCCTATTCCGGAGCTCGCTCCAGTGATGAGGACTGTCTTTCCAAGGAGACGGGAAGCGTTGAATATCGACATTAAATAATCGGAACGCAAGCAGGAAAGGGTGATAGAAGGGTTTGAAGGTCCAAGAGATAGAGTATATCCTTATCTGATCAGCATGGTGCAATGTTCGCGCAACTGTGGCCTGAGATAGCTGACACAGTGGGTTGGAAGATAGAATTTGAAATTTCCCATGATGGATGCTCGGTGGGATGCTCTTCTGGATTGGCTACGCGACCATGGCATGAAGATTGGCGACGAAGGCTTACTTGTGGAACGGAAGGAACGACCTGACGCTGGATTTGGGCTTTTCGCGTGTCGATCGTGTCCACCTTCAACTGACTTGTTCACCATCCCTGCCAATGCCCTGCTCAATTCGAAGACCTTGTCGCCTCATTACCCGTCCTCCAGTAAACTCAGTGCGACGTGTCTAATCTCGCTTCACCTCCTCCTGCATCGGCCCATTGGCGAGGATAACTCGGCTGATCCACTTTTTGGCCCATACATCTCTGTCCTACCGAGAGACTTTGAGAGCCATCCATTGACCTGGAGAGTGCGCCGCGAACTGTCTTCAGATACTGTCGTAGAGGGCAAGTTATTAGAGAGTTTGCCAGGTTCGGAAAAATCTGGGTTGAATGAACTCTGGATGCGATTGATAAAGGATTGGAGGCTATCATGCAATTACGTGGTGAGGGCTTCGTTGTGTTACCTTCCCTCCTGTGATTCGAACATTGCATAACTCCAAACCGGTAGAGGACCCACAAAGACTTGCTTTCCAAGTCAGCAACGCGTACTCTCGCGTTCGAGCAGTTCAACGAAGACAATGCAGACATCTTGCTGGACTTTACATGGGCCTGGCTGAATGGTGGGGAGCTTGAAAAAGCTCATTTTAAGCATTCTCATTGATGTCGAGATCTTCATTTGCAGTCAATACTCGATGTATCTCCTACCGCATCAAGACGGCCAGCTCTGACCCCGACAACTTTACGTTATGTCCTATCCTGGATTTCGCGAATCATAACCCAGATACATCTGCTGGTATGACACCTTTACACCTTTCTGGGGATATATGGAACGCGCCGTCGGCTACGTGCAAGGACTTTACTCTGAGAACTTCGGGCAAGTCGGCGACGGGCTCGGGAGACGAGCTTTACCTGACATACGGAGCCCACTCGAACACGACGCTCTTTCTCGAATATGGTTTCATCAATCCATTCACTCATAAAGCGATCTTGGAGGGTTCGTTCGCTGGCGAAGTGGACGTTGGCGAGGCAATGCAAACTCTGTTCAACTCAGGGGGATCGAAAAGGGGTGCCTGGCTGAGGGAGGTCCTGGAAAGGGAAGGTTATTGGGGGTGCGTCTTTGTGGGCTGCTCACGAGTGATCGATATGTTTCCAACACTGCCTTATGATAGAGATTGGACATTGCACTCGGCGCCTGCTCCTGCCCATCCCTCTTTCCGCCTGATCACAGCATTGAGGTTGCATAGCCTGGTCAGAAGCGATGGCTTTGATGATCAAGACGAGTCGCTAGAAAGGCTGGTTCAGTCGTGGAGGGAGGTTCATCTGGGCGTCCTTGAATTCATCTCTCAAAGTAACGAGACGGCGTGGAGAGGGATACTTGAGCATCTCTGCGTCGATATAGAGCAGGAGGCGGCAGAGGGGCTTGAAAAAACCAAGGCCATGTCGAGATCGCTTGACGACGCGAATTTGAGTGCATGGGAGGTTTTTATGGTTGGGAATGTAGAGCAGCTATGGATAGAGCGCGGAACTGTAGCCAAGGCAGTTCGCAAGAGCCTACAAACAGGCTGTGAATATTGAGACTCCTGACCGCACGCGAGTGCCGCTTACATAAACTCTGAACTGAAGGCTAACTGCGTTAGCAACTGCAACTTTCTTTCCTTCAAGTCAGCTCCGTATCTCTACCTAGCACCCATGGCGGTCGAACGCCTCCTGGCTACCAGAGCCCAAAAGGCTTTCATTCTGACAAGTTAGTCCCTCTTTTGTCGCTTTCATGGCAGCCGTACTCACATTTCGCGTCAGTCACGATCCGTATGTCCCAGTCCTTCGTTTCCTCGCACGAGTTTCACCAGGAATCGACGTCGCAGAGGCCATTATCGTTCTCGTCATGGTCGCAATAACATTTTCTCTCGTACGCTCGCGTGGTTTTCCTGGGGGGNAACTTCGTGTCTTAGTCTATCGTATTGTAGGTGTCGGATGCGATTGATTCTTTCGACAGTAATTCTGGATACAAGGTCCGTCATGTGGTCAATCGTTCTTGGTGTATGACCTCACTTCCTCTGCTAGACTCTTCCCTGTTTTCTTGCCCTCTTCGCACTGGCCGAGTAAGTCTCGTACCTACTCCTCCTGTAGCCAGCTTGCCAATGCGTCCTCAGAATATTTCAACTCCTGATGGCTTTCGATGCACTACGCTTGCGCAATGTTATCCAACTTTTCGGTATCCTCAGTGAGTGTCTCAGGTTCATCCCCCAAGGGCGAATAATATTCATCCAATTCGGCTCCTTAGTTTTTCATCTGGGTATGATGGTCTTCGCCGCTGTCCAGGTTGAACAAACAAGGATAGCCTTGGTGATTGGGGAGAACTGCGACACTGATTGGACATCAACGGTATGCCCGTCCCAGTTTCACATCTTTTCCCAGCTGCTCAGCTCGCCTTCAGCTATGTGATGGTCCCGGTAGCTTGTGGAATCGCGTCGAGCCCTTCCTCATTGTAGCTCCCTGTGTCATCGCAGCGTCCTGGATAGTCATGTTGTTCTTCGTCAAGCAGCTCTATGCAGAGTTTGGGTGAGCCCGCACATTCCGGTTTTACATCACGCCCCTTACGCATTGTAGTTGGGCCATTTTCCATGTCGTGGGAGCGAACCCCAAGATGAAGAGTGCGTTTTGTCGTTCTAACCCGATACACCATTTGCTGAGACAGGGTATAGCGATGTACCAGTGGTATCAAATCATGATTTGTCTCCTCAAATTCGACTTTTTCTGCTTCACGGGCGTCACAATGCAGGTCAGCAATTGATTATGCGTGTCTTGACTTTATCTGACGCAGTAGATCTATATAGCTCCTTATCATTGTCCTTAATAGGGACTCTGCAGAGTTTGGCATCACTATCGCAGCCATACCCATTGTTCTATTCTTACTTGCAGCATGCGGCTATTCAGTGCAACGAGAGATCAAGTGGTACGTGGCGGACTCCACCCATATGATAGTCTTATGACCTCCCGTCCAGGCTAATGTCTATATCCCTTGTAATCATGCTGGCTGCCATGAGTTACTGTGTGTGCTATTCCTCTTGCTAATACCACATCGATACTAATCTCCGCTGTTGGCCGTGGTCTTTAGTCAGTAAGTGTCCTACCGCTCCCCGGAACTTTCGGCCATAAGCTCACCTGTCTTCTTCCATCCCAGTCTACAAGCTTGTCCGCTTTTACCAACCTGCTTCCCGTGATCAATACGTCTCCACACGAGTGTCTCTAACCATCTTCAGTTCGTCCATTTGCCGCATGCATAGTCTGTGTCTGACGCACCCACAGCGATTGTTGCTTTCCTCATCCTCTTTGCAACCTTTGTTGTTGGATTACGATGCTTCTCTGACTTCGACCAAGGACTTGAATCCTCCAAAACACATGGTAGGACTTGGAATCATGTCCATATGAGTATCCAGCTTACCCTTTTGTCAAAAGCTCTCCAATCACGACCGAAGCTCTCCAATGGCGACTCGGCGGCGAGTATGTCTCAAATTGGCCGCAATTCGTCCTACATGGCAGGACAACCGCTCCAGCCAAGGATATCCATCGAGTAATCTCATACCTTGCGTCCGTGTCCTTTCGCCCTTGCTCTTCCCGAAGCATGACTACCCCATTTCGACCAATACCAAGTACACTATTTTCAACTACGACATGTAGCATCCCCTCTTTCTGACGACGTGCTTTACCTTCACTTGTATCTACTCATACCTAACTTTTTCTTGCTTATTTAACCGGAGGCCCTGATGGGTTTGCTGTTCATCGGACTATGTCACTGATCATGAAGGATGTACCCGTCAATCTTAAACTCGTTATTAGTACCTTTCGTAGATGTGCTCAAGTCAGTAATCTAGTGTTTTAATCGTGTTTTACGACTACAACTTGGCGCCGGCATACGCCAGCTGCAGGCTCCGCAGTTGTGATCCAACGCCACAGTTCGCCATCGGCCTCGTTGAGAAATGCTTTCAACGCGGTCATGGCGGGTTATTTTCCTTGACAAGGCAAGCCGTGGCCTCGATTCATTTCATGAAGACCAATTGACATGGCAGACAGACCAATATCATCGTTACGGGACTCACGGCGGCCTTCATTCTGTATACTCGCTCAGCTGCGGCGTTATACTTTGCCACTGGGGCCGTTCTATGCTCCCTCACCGTCAAGCTCATCAAGAGAGCTATCAAACAGCCTAGGCCTGTTGTGGAAAATAAACTGGGGAAACAGAAGATGAGCTATGGGTGCGTCTGCATTGGTCAAAGCTACTGCCATAATCGACACTGACGTTTTTNACAGGATGCCTAGTACCCATTCTGCTACCATCTTGTACTATGGAACGTTTGTCCCAATTGCCTGCACTAGGCTACCCATCCATCCCACTCTTCCGACTGACCCCTTTGTCACTCGCTTCGCTCCTTCGTTGATTGTCGTGTTGTATGCCTACACCGTTGCGGCCTCGCGTGTGTGGTTGGGTCACCATACGTGGAAACAAGTCATAGCTGGCGGTGCCTACGGTATTGCATTCGCTGCAATTTGGTTTAAACTATGGGAAGAGGGTATAAATGACCATGGTCGGACGTTAGAGAGTGTAGTCAATACGCTTGTGCTCAATTACGCCGCGGGTGTGGCCCGGGAATGACGTTGCCCCCGATGAGCAAGCGAGCTCCTGTTTCTTTCCCCTGAGTCGTTAGTTCAAAGTTGAAGCAAACGCGCTCACACGTGATCGAGCATCCCTTCTCGATGGACGACAACGACCCAATCCACCAGTTCTTCCCAGGTCAGGAGGAAGTCGACCTATACGCGGTCTTGAACGTCCCACCGGACTCGAAACTTGATGCTATCAAGAAGTCCTACCGACGACTAGCCCTGCAATTCCATCCGGACAAGCACGCTGCAGCTGACGAGCATGCGAAGGCCGACGCGTCTCTGAAGTTTCAGCAAATAGGTTTCTCTTACGCGGTGCTCAGTGATGATAAACGAAGAACTAGATACGACAAGACGGGAAAGACGGATGAAGGGTTTGACCTCAATGGCGATGAGGCGGGTTGGGAGGCGTACTTTGAAGACCTCTTCGACCAAGTGACACGCGGAAAGCTCGACGAAATGAAGAAAGAGTACCATGGTAAATGCCTGCCTCTCTGTCCGCTTCATTCCCTCATTCCTTCGCTCTCATCGTAGGCTCTTCTGAGGAAATTAAGGACCTCAAACAAGCCTATCTCACTACCGACGGGAACATTGGCGAGATTATGACCCATATCCCCCACTCCACTCATGACGACGAGGCTCGCTTCGTCGTACTTGTCTCAGACCTTATCAAGGCTGGCGCCCTCCCCTCTCTACCCCAATGGGAAAAGAGCACGAAAGACGAGAAGGCTCGCCTAGTCCGCAAGAAGCAGAGCGAGAAAGAAGCTAAAGAGGCGGAGAAGTTAGCGAAAGATCTCGGGGTTTGGGATGAGTTCTATGGGAGTGGCAAAGTTGGCAAGAGGCAAGGCAAGGGCAAGGCCTCAGCGAAGGGTGCAGAGAGTGGACAAGATGATGAAGAAGACGTTTCCGCACTGCAAGCATTGATCTTGAAGAAGAAAGAGAAGAACATGGACTCTTTCTTCGACAATCTTGCCAATAAGTATGCTCCCACCAAGAAGAAGGGCAAAGGAAAACGGTCTCACGAAGACAGTGAAGAAGAGTCGCCGAAGAAGAAAGGAAAACTCGCTCCTCCCAGCGAGGAGGAGTTCTCCAAGATTCAACAGAGACTCTTCGGAGACAGTTCGGACTCGAAGAAGAGAGAGGGAAAGAAAAAGGGGAAACGCAAAGCCAAGTCCTAGTCTCGCTTCTATTTGGCTTGTTTCTTCCTTGTACTCTATCTTCCATTTCCTCGCAGCTGTAGATAACTAGTGTAAGAACGATAATAGGTGGACTAATGAATGTACTCTAGATGTATCGAACAGCATCAATACCGAGACTCCTACGAGCATGGATAACAGCCGCTAGCTCCTTGATGCTCTCTTCAAGAATGACAACGTTGTCCAGTAGCTGTGAGAGTGTAATCATCTCTTTCTTGGTATCTTCCTCAACCTCCGAATCACCGACTCCAGAAGGGTGTTGAGAAGCTGACCACCCAGACGAGAAAACATCCTCTTCGTCTGCATTCCACTTGGTAGAGGAAGAAGTCGGCCATGCCACCGTAGGTGATGGTGCAATGAACGGCTCGACCGTTACGGAGATAGTTTCTAGGTAATGAGAGCCAAAGGGGCTTGCGGCAAGCGTTTTATTCAACCCAGCTTGCTCACTTGATTCAACGGGTGGTGTAGGCTTGGATTTCTTCCTAGGGGTGAGGAATGAGACGAACGAGGACGCGGCAGATTTAGACTTGGCCTTGGGCTTTTCAGGGGTAGTAGGAAGCAGTGAAGAAGGCGAGATAGCTTCGTCTACATTGAGGCCAAGGCTCAGTGCGTCGTTGAGATTTTCAGAGAAAAGAAGCCCCTGTCGACGTTGCTGAAGTAGTTGATCGAAGTTATTGACAATTTGGCGATATCGATCGAGCTGAGAGACCAGAGACTGGAAGATGGCATGGACTATTGGCCGGGATTTATCGTCCATACGCGAAGCAGGGAGGATATTCGACTCAGCAGCCAAATCTTCTTGTATTCGATAGTCGATAGATCTATCGTCTTCATCTGATCCAACATCCTCCACTTCGCGACTGGATTCAACAGGAGGGCCAGAGGTATTTTCCGGGGTGGCGAACGTCAGCCAACCAGCAAGCGAGCAATCTGGATGGATCGCAAGGGAGACCAATACACCAGACAACGTCATGTTCAACTCAGGTGTATTGGAAAAGAATTTGCGCAATGTTCCAAGGACGAGAGATATGACAGGATCGTTGCTATTCATGCGATGTTTCAGTTGCTTCCGAACATCATCGCTAACATCCCATACAAACGCTGGATGTGCTTGAATGGATTCGAGGGCATCATGGAGATAATGATTAAAGCTCGTGCTGAAGGCATCCGCACTGTGCGATGGATCGACGCGAGAGACTAG